>JAGVSQ010001062.1:0-31956 GCA_022683975.1 Rhyacophila evoluta | reverse complement strand
GATGAAGAGGGCGAGGAGGAAGTGGAGGAGGAAGAAGAAGAGGAGCCTCAACCTAAGAAGAAAAAAGAAGTGGGTGTATTTAATTTTTCTAATATTATTTCTTGGACATAAATATTTTGTGTGGGCCTCTGAAGGACATGTGTGTTGGTAACATCAAATGTAATAATTTATTTCATTTGAAACTACAAAAGATCTAGTAAAAGTGTATTCGCTTGCTATTTATTTGTAATAAAAATTTATTCATACACCCTCCAAAAGATGTTAAAGATCTGCAATTGTAAGCATGCAGGCTAAGCAAATTACTAACCTTTTTAGCATGGTGCCTTACTTGCTAAGTAATTACTTATATGACTGAAATATTTTTTGTTTTTGTAGCCTTTGGAGCCCCCTGTGCCAGTTCCGGCGGGTAAAGGAATTCCACTTGGTCACATTCCAAATGTGGAAGTCGCCATTTCCAGGTTTAAGATTGAAGATCTTAAATTCCTTCATCAGTTCCTTTATAATGTGAGTTGCGTCTACATATTTCATGTAAAACTTCACAATGTGTATTTATATGGTTCATTTGGAGTTTGGACATGTAAAAATAACAATTTTATTTTTTTTAGCAATTATGCCGCACCAATCTGATAAAGAGAAATATCAAGAAATTCAAAGGTTACGAGTTCGACAAGGATTCTTCCGAATACAAAACTAAAATTGAAGAAGTCCAAAAGTTGGAACCCAAACAACTCAGGATGCTTTGTGAAATGTTGGACCTTGACAAGAGAGGTTTGTATTATATTTCATGATAAATAGATAAATCTTAAGTTTCATATTAACTAAAATGTATCACAATGCTTAATGCCTAAGTATTTTAGATGAGAATTGAAAAGAAAATAATGTTATTAAATCATCTATGCTTGAATTTTTGTGTAGATTCTGTATTAAACCCTCAAACTGCGGGCTACTTTTGGCAAATTCTTAAAATGCGCTTAACGTTTGCGAAAATTAACATTCTAAAACATTTTTTGTTTATTGTATTTAACATTCTATGCTGAATCAATTAATTAACACCGCAATGTTATATTTTCACAGCTTATATAATTATCACTTATTTAATGATTTCTTATAAAAATGTAGTGAAAGTCTTTGACTACAGTTGGTAGTCAAAATATTTAAAGTATGAGACACGGAATGTTCTGAGTCTGGCTGATAACTGATATAGTATACAATCACGTAATATTATGGGCCCCACAGGCCAAGTGTTAATTTTTCTGATAGCGTGACAAAGTAATATATTATTGTTTTTAGCTTTGTCTTCACAAGCAAAAAGGGTTGCATTATATTCGAGCATTTTTCTTTCCAACTGCCAGCTAGATTCCGTATTAATATCCACAAATTTTCATATCATGTATTGAATGAGTTGTATGTTTCTTGTTAGCAGAAAATAATGGAAAATCGTGTATTTAAAAATGTCAGTTCATTGACAGTAGTATTCATTGCCTAAGTTTTTATTACGTCTATATCAAACAGTTTTTCCTTATTAGTTTATCATTATATTATTTGTTGATGTTTTAAGGTGGACCTACGGAGTTGGCGACGAGAGTGATTGGTTTCCTGGTGCTCCCTAAGAATTGTTCCCCGCACTCGAGAGGCGCTGTTAAAGAAAGACCTGTTGCTGATGATGCCAAAACTCCTGGAGGTCGGCCGCGAAGGAATGCTGCTATTAAAACTCACAACAGAGGTTGGTCAATCCACTATACTTTTTATTTACAAGCTTGATGATCCTAAATTTTTCAACTGACAATGCACAAATAAATATTTCCAATTTTTAAATATAATTTATTGCTTGCAGGTTATTCAGATGAGGAATACGAGACTGACCCGGAAACAAAGGTACGCGGTCCAAAAGTGGCTCGAGGTGATGAATCAGGAGATTCCGACGTAAGTGTACGAAACGTATCAATATTCTAACACTTATAATTAATATATTTAAGTATTTAAGTAATATTCAGTAATCTATTAGTTTTTAACAGTTTTCATTAACTAGTTTGATTAATATAATATGCATCAACTAATCATGCTCGCTTTCATAGTTCCAGGATTAATGGTTTTTGAGCTTTTTAAGAGTGATTAACACACTCTTCGGATTACCCAACATATGTAGGAATGTCAGGAGACGCATGAAGAGTATTCCATTATCAATCATACTGTAGATGAGAACAAAAATATTTCCGAGACTGCTGTGACAAAATTGATTTGATTTTAATTGTTTGCTTTTTTTTATATATGTGACCTGTTGTGGTCATTTGAAATTTGAAGTATGTATAATGATAAATAAATTTCACATGAGCACATACAGAAACCACAGGAGGAAAACCATGGAAGAAGATATAGAGTTGTGAATTTTATTTGAAATGATAACGTACAGGAAAAATACACGGGCCTGCACTAGTTTCAAAAATATATAAAAATAAGAAGTTGTAAATCGACTCGCTTGCCTCTGTATTGTATCAACTGACCCAACGAATGTTCTCAGAAACTAGATGGTTAATGTTATTATGTTCATAATCATAAAATTCACAAATCAGTTGTTTATGATGGACCAATTTAATGTCATATTAAATTGTTTAAGTAATTTTTTTTTTTGAAATCCCTGGTTTTCTTTCTGCAATCTCCAATTAAACTGTACATTAGAGCTTTAATTCTTCAAATATTTTGGTGTTAAAAAGGTAAAAAGGGAAATCCCAATAATAAATAGGATTTCATTAATCAGTTTAAGTATTTTTTTTATTGTCTATGTCTTTATTACTGTGAACATTACATATATTTTCAAGTTTCTTTTAGATACAGATTGTCCATTTTGATCTTTGTCTTTCTCCATGTTTATTATTTATATATTTAAATTCTGAACCTAAAATGCCATTGGAATATTCAGTTCTAAAGTACAGTAATCAATATAATGAAAGTTTTTGTTGTAACTATAGAATAATGAAATAAACTATTTCTCTTTTAGGGTTCATACAACCCGAGCGGATCAGGTCAGGAGGCGGACTCTGATTTCGACCCAGCGGGAGGCGAGGCAGGCGGAGTTGTCCGCAAAAGGCGAGCTCCTGTACGCCGAAGTGGTGGCGGGAAGAAATCTAAGGGAGGTCGAGGGAGACCTAAAGCCTCCACTAAGGGAGGCAAGAAATCGAAGGTAATTAATGATTATGTTCTTATTTGGCTCCTCTGTGACTAGCTCCATTGAATTGATAAGAATCATGAGCTGATACTAGTAGTTTATAATTATCATTATGAGGTCATACAGAAATAAGGACCGTGCGCGTAACACTCGTGGGGTGTGTTTTTTTTGTTGCATTATTTGTTCCTATTGAAGTTGTAGAAAATCATAAATTACTTAGTTCTCAATGTATAACAGTGGGAATTTCAAATAGCAATGGTGGCGTTAATATAAGGGATATTATTTAGATGTTTATTTTCTGTTATTAGGCTCCCCCTCCTGCAAAACGTGGCCGAGGAAAGAAACCGCCACAGTCCGAATCAGAAGATGAAAGTGAAAGCGAGAGCGGATCAGAGCAGGAGAGTGACTCCGATGCACAGGATTCAGATGTCAGTAGAATTTTCAAGTCAATAATATATTTCCTCCGAGCTTTTGGTTTTCTTTTTATTTCAACACAGAAAAACCGTAGCAAATATTGGATTAATGTAATACGAGTTCATTCCAATCTTATATATTTTTTCAGTAAAAGAGTTATTTGAACTATTATTCTCAGACTAAGGCAATGTCGCTTTGCTTTTTATGTTTATTAGTCAATTGTATCATTATTCATTTTTACTGTCATATTTTTATAATCAGCATGATAATTTATTCATTATGCATATTTATCATTCAGTTCAAAATACTCTACACATTTTACTGTAACTCACAATGTGAAGAAAGGTTTTTAGGACTAAATGTGATGTACAACTTAATTTCAATTGATAATTAATGTTGGGAATTTATCAATTTCAGGATTGATTTACACATTTCCTTGATAAGTTATATTTATATCTCCTATTTATTTATTCATTATTCTTTGTTTATTTGTATTTGGATACAGGGTATGCACCCATTGGCTTAAGTGATTGGCTAATATCTAATCACTTGTTAAAAAAATCTGGTATATCTCCACATAGAAATACTTGTGATGAAATAGTGATATGCCGTATGTTCCTTTGTCTAACAATCAACCGATTTGATATTGTCACAGGGTTGTAGAGCCTCAAGTGATGAATGTTTGATACTTAAGTTATAAAATGATTATTTGGTGTCTATTGGTGAATGGGTGTGAGTGACGTAATAAAATGTTTGATCTGTATGTGTGATTGTGGGATGTGGGTAACGCAGCCTCTGACACAGGAGCCGGCCAGCAAGCGAGGTCGTGTTGCTGTCACGCCGTCAGGCCGCGGCCGCAAACCTGCACTCACTCCGACCCCTGTCAAAAATAACAAGGCTGCTGCGGTTGCTGCTAAGAGGAAAGCCCCTCCGCCTCCTCCCGGTTTGTTCAATTTGCTATCTTTCCTTATTACTTGTGACGTACTTTCATATAAATAATTGGAAGAACTTTTAATTGATATGTTATATATCTAACATTAACATTACATATATCTAACTTATGCCTATTATTTAATTAAACATGCTAAATAATTTTTGGTCACATATATGTTTATAGAAAGCAGATTTTACAATTAGGTAAACTGCTATTTTGAATGTGTGAGTCTCAATAAATAGTTTTGCAAGATCGATCACTGATATTTTTATTATTTGTTGTATTCTAGCCAAAAAGAAACCTGGGCCGGCATCATCGAAAGGCAAACCTGCCGGAAAAGTTGCTCCAGCTGCCAGCGGCAAAAAGAAGAAAGCCGCCTCATCCTCTGAAGATGAATCGGCCGAAGGATCCGATGAGGAAGGTTCTGATGAGGAAGAAGGCAGCTCAGAGGGTAGCGAAGAAGACCAGCCGCTTACTTCGCAACCGCCTGCCAAGAAAGGGAAACATCCACCCTCTGTAAGTATCATTAGTTAAGATGATTTGACAATTATTGCTGTGTCAGGCACTTGTACTAGATTTTCATGTAATGTAGAGTGTAACCCAGCAAATAATATTTCAGATTGCTGAAAACTTAAGTGCTAACTAAAATTACAATGATAATTTTTTTTTTATTAGGATGACGATATCAAGAAATATGTAAAGCAAATCTTAGAAGGAGCCAACCTGGAGGAAATCACAATGAAGACAGTCTGCAAACAAGTGTACAGCCACTACCCCGACTTTGACCTTGCGCACAAGAAAGATTTCATCAAGGCCACTGTCAAATCGGTGAGTGATTATGTCTCCGTATTTAATCATTTTTAGTGCAGTTTATATGACAATTTAGTTGCCTATGGTATCATTTAAAGTTTAAATATAGCAGGTTTAAGTAAACCATTGAACTTGATTAATTTACATGTATATTAATTGCATATTGTAGAAAGATGCTTACATATAAGTAAATTAAAACAACAAATAATCTTAAATGAATGAATCTGAATTTTGTATCCTTTTCATTAATTTTGTGTTTGAGTGACTGCCAGAGACTTTATTTTACAGAATAAATTTTTGACCAAAAAAAATTCACTTTCGTTTTAACCATTTTCTAACTGGAAATACGAACTATATTCTATGATAAAATATTCATCGGTGAATTTAATACAGTTTTTTTATGATCAATGACATTCATATGCCGCTGTATCGAACTTTTTAAATTTATAAGGAATGATCAATGCAAAGCCGATATAAAGTTTAATTATTTATTTTTATTATTTGCTTCATATTTTGTGTTCCATGTCATTTGCCACCTTGTGCACAGTATTTGAATTTAACATGTTGAATTTAAATAACAAACTTTAATACATATCAGTACAAATTTTTTTAACGTCTATTATTGCTTTAAGTGCATCTCTTATTAGTATATATAGTTTAATCACAGCTCTTTGGAAGTACACAAAAAAGTATTGAGTCTCCTGTATGTAATTTCGGTTCATTAAACATGTTCACAAGCAATTAATTATAGGTAGCATTTACATTTGATATGTGGTCCACCTTGTTAGCCACTGGATCACTATGTTGTTTGTCATGTTTTAAATTGAAACAAAACTAGCCATAATAACAAGTTATACTTTAATGTTTTAGGCAACATTAAGTGTTATAAGAAAAGTTATGTTTTCCATGTGACTTTTTGTTTGTAATTCTTTTCAAAGCTGTCTTCCCCCTGTCATCTTGCATACGTGATTATTGTAAAAGCATTTTAATTAAGCACAAGATGTTAATAAAGACTTGTATCTGGAATTTACCTCCTGTATATTTGGGAAGATATTTTAATACCCTGATTATATTTGTCCTTATATAGTACGGAACACAAAGTTTATATTGTATTTGACTAATTAAGAAACGATTATTTCATGATGGCTATAAGATTACTTGCTGTTTTATATTTCATATGCGTATCAAATGTCGTGTTTCATGGGCACCACTGAGTAAATAATTTTCTCAAAGTAACATGAATAGGCAGATAATACTTTTTGTTGAACACTTCTCGGCCTTGTAAATTATTTGTAATATCTCGCTTTTTTATTAACATTGTGTTTTATTTATGTGTACTGGGGATATACAAGCAAAAATCTTTTCAATAGATTGGTTTTGATTGTGCACTCTTATTTTAATTTTGTTTTCTTTTTTTTTCTTTTCAGTGTATTTAAAGTATAAATGTGGAACGGAGACAAAATGTTTGGCAAAGGAGAGTTTAAATATGAAAAAAATAATATTAAAAAACTGCAATTGACAGCCCAAACCTTAAGGTATACACTGGCGTTTGAATAGACTATTCAATCATGTTGAACAATAATTACTTCTAATGAAATTTTCTGGTGGTTATTTGGTCTATAACGCTATGCTTTCTGGTCTGTGACAATTAATTACTATGGTCTGTCAGTGATCGAAGATTACTAAAAAGATATTCTAAAAAAAATCTAGTGTTTAATAAAAAAATATCTGGAGAAAAAATAACACACTGCTAATTTTATCAGCTATGAAATATCCATTTCATTAAAGTGTTCATCGTTTAGTCTTTTTCATTCCTGAATTTCTTTAACAAATCGTCTCATAAAAACTTGTATGGTTTCTTCATGAGTTTTCTGTGACTTTTATTAATCTTCTTTTATCGACTGAATATAGTAATGAAGCTTACTAACTCTCAATTAACAAACAGTCTCTCCTGGTTGCCTGACTTTTATTCATTCTTTAATATGTTGTATATGTTATATCAATTTTTTGTAGTCTGTGTAATTTCAGTTGGAAACAATTTAATGAGATCTATCACATGTTAATCATTGGTTCTATCTACTAAGGCTTAATTTTTATTTAGTGCTATCTAACCCATTATACAATCGGTAGTACATTGGATCTTTAGTCTACCTAGCGTGTTTTAGCGTATTTGCTAGAATATTTTGGTCAATAGGTAGTAATTAAAATATGAAAGTATGGAAATTAATCAATTTAAATATTCATAAGGGCCAATTTTAATTGTTTCCACAAACCATTTTCCGTAGGATAATAATTCTTTTCCTTGATATCTGGTTGTAAATCTTAAAATAATACAAATTACTACGATTCGGCGTAGCTTGAATAATATTTCTTTTTCATTTCATTTTACAATTTTTTCACAAAGCCTGATGTCAGATAATAGGTTGGTCATTTATACACCGCATTTACATTGAAAACGTATGGATAATTTATTCATTGCATGATTCGGTGAACTCTTGCTAACAGGAACATTGAACTTTCAGAAAGCATTCAAAGTGAATCTTATCTATTAAATAAATGTATCATTTTATTTGTAAGTCAATGAAGAAGTATACATCGTTCATTTGAATATTACCTGAAGATGCCAAAAAGCGAAATCTGAATTTCATCTAATGATTTATATGGAAGTTGACAAATTCTATGTTCCATACACAATAAAATTTTATCTTCACATTTATTGTCTCATTTAAATGAAGCTGCATGTGTAATTGTCTTCTATTAGTGCATAATGATCTTTTTTAGTCTTCTTCAAACATATATTATAGTCTTAATTTTTGTTTACTAAGTTTTACTGTGTCATTGATTTGTACCTGTCGCACAGTTTTCCTTATTATAATCAATCGTATATGTTTCAATCTAGCATTGAAATTTGTTGCTATCCATAATCACCTACCCATTTCTTGTGATATTTTATATGGTGGGAGAAAGTTCAGTGAATGTCAGACAGATGATTTAATTATTTGTTTTATTTTTCAGTTAATATCATCATGAGCTGTCTAAAACATATTCGTGCATTTCACCTTTCGACCGTGGATCACCCGTGGGCCGCTGGTCGACAGCAAAAAACAAAAAAATAAAAAAAATATGCATAAGATAAATTTAACAAACACATTCATTAGAGAACTTAAGTATAGGTTTAAGTGTAATCTATCTACCTTATTATATTACATAGATATAATGATGAATGACTCTTTGACAGTTAAGTAGTGTGACATGAAGCAAGTGCGGAAATTTTAAACTTTTCGTATATTCTTGTTTAACTTGTGACTTTCAATTTGTGGGAACTACTGGAAAAAATTGTGGAAATTTTACATCACACGAATTTTCTTTACTGTATAATTTTTATCGCATTGTTTCTTTATTTTTTAATGCATCGGTTGCTATCATTAGTAATTTACCTTCGTGTTATATCATTTAATGTTGTACCATGAGGTTATTGAAAGTTATATAATGAAATATCTATGTAATATTCATTTATTGTTACAATTTTCATTGCATTGTTGAATCCCACGGTTGTTGTAAAAAGTCAGTGTCAAACTATATATTCTAAATGAAAGTCATCAGAATCTCATCGTGTAGACTAAATAATTGCAGCAATTACAGTACAATCAATTTGGGTTTTCTTTAAATTATGAGTATCAAAAATCAATATGTATTGTAAATAGTATTGTATTCTCAATTACGTCCCATATTCAAGGATTGCAGTCATATTTGAGCAATTACATTTGTGCGTATGTATGAATTGTAAGATGAATTATAATTGTAGTACATATTGTTAAGGTTTTAGTGTTTTTGAATAATCAGGATTGAAATGTGTTGAAATGTAACATAACTTTCTCAAACCTCATGGAGTTGATTCAATATTGTCATATTCTATAAGCATTTTCTATCAAATTACTAGAATTCTTTTTAAATTTTATCAATTATCAATCATATTAAATAATATTAATTTGTTTTTGCTATATTTGTGCAAGATAGTTGTAAATGGCAATTTTTTTGCTGTAAAGTCAGTATATTTTTCATTTGTCCAAAAAATGCATTTAAATATGAATAAAAATAATGAATTTTGGTTATTAATACAGAATAAAACAAATTGTGTGATTCTTTCCTGACAAATTATTGTTGGCATTTGAGTTGATTAATTTTATTCACTTCAGTAACTGGTATAAAATTTGTTTTATTTGTATTTCACCAAAATTCATTGGCAGTGAACAGTAATAATTTTTAATGACGAATTTGTATTCGATATATCCCTGATTGTATTCTGAATATTGTCTCGTCAAGAGTGTTCAGATTGAATTGTAGCCCTAGCCATTTTAATACTTTTTCACGTTTCGCAATTATTTGGCAGGCAACATCTATGAATATTTTTTTTTAAGACCTACTCTGCTGTTGAACCTTCTTGTATGCTTGAAGTTGACTCACACAGTTGCATTCTCTTGATATCGTTCTATTCTCGATCAGAATACAATATGTATGTAACTTATTTTGAAATATTTGCACAATAATGGATATTCTTTTTTTGTTTTTATTGATTGATATTGTGAAAAATGTATTTCGAGTGTGTAACACCATTCGTTTTGTATTCCTATTTGTTATGATTTGTCAATAAACTGAAATAAATCATAATTACACGGTTAGTTCTAACCTAAAAAGTACTTAATTGTTTTATTTAGATGTTGGTGACCGTAATATATATACCTACACAGAGCTGGCTGTATTAATTTGACCAAAACCAAACGGAAACACAGAATCGAATCATTGAAAATCAATTCTTATAAGCATAAAATTAATCATTATTCTTAAATCTTGCGCACCGCATTAATTGTAAATACCAGATGTATATTAGATTACTCTTTTTGATAAAAAGACTTATAAAATATGCAAAATGTAAAAAAATATATCTTAAGGGGTATAACGGAAAACCCAGAATTAATTAACAAATTAACACCAATTACATAATGTATTATTAAACGTAAAGGCTGCTCAAGAAATGGAATGTGAAAATAAGTCGTCAGTCATTTTAAAGTTAAACCAAAAATATGTTGAACTTTTCAAAGTTTGATTGAATTGAGAATTAACATCTCTGGCCATGTTTAAACGATTGCATCTGGTTAAATTGCCTTGTCGAGATTTGGTATCTCTTGCCATAGTTTTAAAAGTCGGTAAGCTATATCACAAAACTTACTTTCGTGGCAAGTTGAAAGCTATCAACTTAAGATCTATTGCCCTCTGTTTATGCCAAATATATCAGTTGGTTTCATAGTTTCGTGTGGGAAATGTTTGAATTTTTAGCATCACTAAAAATGTTTTTTTTGCATGATTTAAAGTGAAATAATTACATGAGTTAAGTCACGTTCACAGTGAAGCGAAGAAATCCATTAATAGAAACGGAAGCCTGTCATGTGGAGATTGATATGTAAATGTGAAAACTTTACCTCTGCGTTAAGACTTTCTCTTCGCAATTGAGTTCGGTAAAAAGCATGATGATATATAATATCAAATCCAAATGACTACTTGCAAATGATATAATTTTTGACAGTGCGTGTAGTGAATATGTATACTTATTGAATGCTGGATACTTACTGGTATACTATATACTGGAACATCAATGTGGACATGGATTGTCGCTAAAGAAAATTAAATGTGGTTTTGTATGGTTTATGGATATTTCTTTATAGCCATAAGTATATGAAAGACCACGGACCGTATCCTTCTTTCCCGTTACTTCGCTTCACTATGCACACAGCCTTACCTATTATATATGTATTATTATTACGAAGTAAATTAAGTTGTAAATTACAAATTTCCATAAAGCTACGCTGCTTGAAAGTTACAAGTGAAAACGGTATTTGACTAGTGAAATTTTTTATGTATATGATGGACTATTGTGAATTGAAAAAAATAAATAAATAAACAAATCAGAAAAAAACTATCATGAGCTGTATTATGCAGGCTGCCAACTCTGAAGAGAAATAAAAAAAAATGTACCATTCGGCCAATTACTGCACACATTGTAATAATAAAAATAATTTGTGGATGTATGTATGTATTTTTTTACAAACCGATCAATGTATTTTATTATGACTTGGAATCTGCTTATTCAACATACGTCTGTAATCTTTCGATATGTTGTAATAGAATAGACAATTATTAGTGTTAATTATTGGGGTGCTCATTGGATGGCAATGTATTTATTTTAAAATGGTAATAAAATAAGATAATATATTACACTGCCAGAAGAATCATTAGATAAATCCAAAAATGATTTCTATGCTAACGTAGCTTCAAAAACTTAAAACACCGCTCTGAACCTTTGTTCATATGACACTGAATACCTAAACTATATTCATGTCTAAATGTGACGCATCCACTGGAAAACATTTAGTTCAGTTACTTTGAATGCACATACAATAAATCAATTGCCTGAATAATTCTCAATTGTAGGAAGACATTCTGGTATTGTATATTTTTATGTTGTAAACTTTGATCTCTTCTGAATTAATCTATTAATGATAGAACTATTCGACTTTAAAAATTCAAATTGTAATTTACAGTTTAAAGCAAGAGTTTCTTTCGTTTTCGTTCTTTATATGAATACTTACCGTTACTATTCTCCTGGTGCAATCAAGATTTTAAAGATATCTCATAATAGAAATTTAATCAATACAAAACCTACAAGTATCAATAATTTTTCTTCTGGCACTTTTCGATATGTCCCTAGTTATTATGCGTATATTGATAACTTTAAATAGCAAGACGAGAGTATTCTCTTCAAAGATTGATAGGGAGAAATATTTATAGCATTATGCATTATCTAAAGCTGAAATTATTAAACAGTTATTGTATAATAGTAATAATATATTTTCCCAATTGGATAAATATTTTTTCATGTTTCTATCAACCAGGATTTTATTTTGTATACTTTCATCTTCATGTTGTATTCTACCATATGAAAAAAGAATTATATGAAATTCTGCAAAAACCACTGCAGTCCATTTTTATCACATTTATGTCAGTTCTCTTATTTTAAAATTTTCTACCTACTGAAATACATAGTCCTGAAGTAGAATAGTTTAGCATTGATTTGGACATGAAATATGCACCTAAGCCCTGAGTTTACATTCCCCATTAAAATTTAAATATATCTCAGTATCCAACATTGGACTAACTGGTTTTCGCAGAACGGCGACGATATTAAAATTAGATAAGTGTGATTTTTTAATTGAATGTCATGTGAACAATCATAGACTTCAATTGTATCATAATTAATCTGTTTAAAATAACATACATGTTCATCCAATGTAAATGTGAGTTGGCAGTGTATGCTTGTAGATCACATTATTATTGCGAAACTATGGTTTCTTGGTGTGTGCAGGATAAGATACTTTTTGTTGGAGCTTCAATTTGTTTCGATTGTGTTCAACGAGTTAGTATAAAAGAGTATTGTTTGTTTCCATTTTATATTGTAGCCGTAATAATATTATGTACCACGATTAATTAATGATTGCAAAATATCACCTGTTCCGTTCAATGTCAATCAATGTGTTGTTTTTTTTTAAAGGCATTGGCGGGCTGCAGCGAATCAATGCGGCAATTGTTTTAGAATCCAATACAAGTCTTACACTCGTATGAGATAATGAGTGTTTTATTTTACCTCTCCATATCTATTCCTCTCTATTTCTATCCGTTCATGAAGAAATCTCACACATATATTTTCTTTTATACTATGTTCGCTCCGAAAGTGGAGCATGGATCTACACCAGTGGTTCCTAAAAAATAATTCAGGGGTCAGCTAAAGATTTACACGTGCTAGCTAATAAAAATAATGAGAAATCATAATTCTGTGAAGTAATTCGGTTAAGGACCTACTAAGTACGAAAGTAGAAATTTGAAGATGTGCGAGATCCAAAATACAATGAGAAACCCCCATAATTCTCAACGAATCTATGAAAATCTATAGAAATTCGGCTGAATTCCGAATTTTTTTATTTTCTTAAAATTTGCAATCCCTATGCTTTGAGTCATTTTTTCCACATCTGTAAAAAAAAATTCGGAGTCGGCATATTATCTAATTTATGGGTCTGTGATGCAAAACAGTTTGGGAATCACTGATCTACACAGTGTCAAGATATCCACTCTGAAAGTAGAGTATATGAATCTCCGTAATGGAAGGCATGTCCTGACAGAATATTTTTCATGAGAATTGTTTGTCAGTCAATTGCTCAACCCGATGGGTATCTAGTGCTGCATTTATATACTATGGGAAATTGTATAGAATGAATGATATCAGATTTACTCAATAATTGATATTTAGAGTTGTACCGATGTGACTGTCGAACTCAGTAATAATATCGCCACAGTGAAAATAATTTTATTTTTATTAAATGGGCGAATGAATGGCTTAAACTGGTCATAGTGAAATTGTTAAGACGTCCTACGCTATGGAATCTATTTATCTGTTTTGAGGCAGAAATATTAGTTACATACTGACACATTACGGGGATGGGGAGTAAAAAATTCTAAGAATAAAATGGTATAATACTTCAGGAGGAAAATTAAAACATATTAATTTTACAAAATTTATTCTCTAACACTTATTCTGTTTACATTCATTATTTTAAAAATAATATTTCATTTACATTGCTGGAGAACATGGAAATTCAGATATATATAAAGAAAGGTGAAAATATTTTAGCAAATAAAGATTACAGCACTTGAAAGTAATTAATAATAAATCAATCGCCACACCTTAACATCTCTAAAACAATTCTCATCCAGCTCCATCGTATTCAAATGCAGTTTTGAATATTTATGTCTAGTAAATGAGAATTATTTAAGACACATCATTGTTGTGGCACAGTGTGGTTTCACTTTCGATATGAATGTGACTTCTGAGGTGTTCATAATGTTTGCATAAATATTTTGACCGGCTTACTGCAGTTGTCACGAGCTCGTGTCGGTGCATGACTCACCCAATACGCATTGAGCACGATGTCGAGTTTTTTGTGCTGCAGCAAGTGGTTAAATTTCTTTGTGTTTATAGTGTATGGCTCACAGCAAGAATGAAAGAACGAATACATGTAGCATCTAATCAATTTGGTTTTGTTTTTATACATTATTTTGAAATGAACACTATAAACGTGTCTAAAAAATATTTTCTATTTGTTTTATTCTGATTTTTAAGTTTTTAAACCAATGTAAAATGAATGATTTTATAATATTTTGTAACAGTAATGTACAAAATCAAACCCAGATTTACATTTTATGAATTTAATGAAACATGTGAAAATTTAAAAAGAAATATTTATGAAAAATTAAATCAGCTATTACATAATAATAATATGTATGTCATAATATTATGAATATGGTTGCAATCTTTCATTATTTGTTGAATATTTTCATATAGTTTTATTATACAACATTGTAAAATTTCAATTTAATTTATAAATTAGATTTAGTACTGAAAATCCATAGATTTTTAAGTCAAATTTGTAGATCATTTTTTGCTCTACTTTTAATATTTATCTACAGGAAAACATCAATAATCAAAATTTGGACATATCTGGACTTGATATACACCAAAATTATTATATTTTAAGAAGAAAATTATGTATAAATTCAATTTTAATTTAGTATGCAATTACACATTTGCAATAAAGTGACATCTTCTGTCTGATATCGAGAATTCAATTTAGTACTGAGAGTCCTAAGATGTTGCACGGTTTAAATAACATCTAAAGTGAAAAAAAATTGAAAATAAAATGACTCCTGATAGGTTTACAATGAAAGAACCGTCATTTTATGAAACATGGAAATATAAGAATTAACAAAAAACTTTGTCTCACATTTAAACTATACACATACATTATTTGGTATTTTTAACAGATCTAATTTTTTAAATACAAAATGTATGTTTTGATTTTTTGTATTCACATTTAGAACTACGATTTAAAATACATATTTGACACATTACAATAATAATCTTTCACATTTTAAAATACAATAATATGGCATGCTACTCTTGTCTATATTTCTAAATTATCAACAATTATAATGTAAGAGTCCAGCTCTTCATAAATTATATCTATCTTACATATTTTTTTATCTAATGAACAATATTTTTATAATTAGTTCCATTATATTTTTAATATTATATAGACATAAATATATGCTGTCTTATGGCAAACAAGGTAATTTACTAATCCAACATAAATTCAGAAAAATAAATACATTATAACCTTTACACGTCTAATTTTAATATATAATAAGTTGTTCATAAAATATATGATTAGGAAAAACTTTTGTTTTTAACATCTATGGAAAGCTTTTAGATAATGAACTGTTTATAGAATTATAAATATTCACGTCGTTATAGTCAATATACATATTATGAAATTAGGATGTTAGACCTGGCATGTCTCAAGACAGTCAACCTAATCCATCTCTTAAACCAACTGTATTTCAGTGTCATGGAAGACTTCTAAATACCATCTGCAGGTTGTATTCGTTGGAGCTACGGGTATTTTGGCCTGGTAAGATGCGAGAAAATTGGCGGTTGATAGGTATTCTTATATACTTTATTTAGATTTAGTAGAAGTGAATTTGAAGTATGATAATATTGTGTCAGTTACATACTTAAGTGATATTTGTTAAATATCTTAAACATTTAAAATTTTGTTTTTTATTTTATTAAAATATAAATGGAAAGAACAATAAATTCTATCTCTACACAATAGGACCCAAACCTGCTTATTCTTAGAGCAATATCCAACAGTAATCATTTTGTTTATAATAAATATTATCAAGCTTATTCATTAAAGGGTTAAGTCAAATTATATTGGAATATTATTTGTAATATGTAATTTTTTATTATTGTTTATATTTTAATAATAATGAATACCAATAAAATAATGAAAATAGCTTAAAGCTTTTCACCATGGTTCCAATACCTACGCAAACAATTCTTAAGAATTCGAGGTTATGTTTTATAGAATACTGGTTACATTTCACAAGATATTATTCCAATGGAAGTACATATTATAATGTATTTAACAATAAGTTTTTGTTACAAACTTATTTTATAATTATATTACTAATTCTGATAAATATATAAACCATTTATTTCACTATAGTAAGAGGCATACACGATGGGGCTACGATTAACATGCAAAAAAACAAGGAATATGCCAGTTTTTAGTAAAATACTGCAATATGGATATCCTGTAACTTGAAAGCCGGTTTATGCAAAAGGTTGATGAGTTTATTTATCTTGGTTGTTTGAACAATTGTTATAACAGTATGCGGTGAGATCTAATGAGAGCAATCTGCAAGCAAATACTTTTTTGAACTTCGTCAACACTTACTCAATTTTCATCAAATTAAATTGCTCATGTTAAGAATTGTGCTGTTCAAAAGAAAAACAGGTCAGAAATATGACAAATGCCAGTGCTGTAGCGAAAAATTCACAGGAAAGTGTTTATCAAAGTTACAATTCCTTTAAAGAGGCTGACAATAATTTTCCGATTTTAAGGATTCATTTTGCAGAAGTCAAACTGATAATGCTGTAGGGACTAGATTTAGTCACTCTAGAGTTATGTGCTCTCATTTTTTGAAAAGGCTGTGACAATGAATTGGCCAACAACACTCGGCAGAAGAGTGTATTGCTAAAATATTGATGATAAGGACGCACGTCATCATGTTTAACGAATAGTCAAAATACAGTTATTTTTCTTGGCTTTCCAGCATTTGATAGAAAAGTATGATCAGATTTATTTTTTAAGAAACCAACCCATCGACAAATCTAGTGAACTAAAAAAAATGATGTTAGTAAACCATCAACCCACCAACAAAACAAACCCAGTATTGATGTTTTTTAACCAGCATTGCAGCTAAGATTTGCAGATTAAAAAAATGTCATTTAATAATGGAAATTGTAGATTGTGAATCACTGCCATCATTTATTCATTTTCCATCAGTGCATAAACCGGTGAATTATTTTGCTTATTATTTATCATTTTTTTGAAATGAACATTAAAATCTTTGATTTGATATTGACATAATACATAAATAAATGCTTTCTACATATATTTTTTAAAAAGAACTTCAAAACTATTAGCAATTTCCTCTATAAAAATAAATATTCTAGAAATTTATAAAGCATTTGTTCAATTTCCACAACATACAATAAATATTGTTTTATCGATTCAAAGACATCAAGAAAATATTTAAGTATAGTTTTCATTTTTACGTAGTGTTAGAGCTACTAATTTGGTTAAAGCATGTATTTTTGGTTATTATTCAATAAATATTTTATTTGGCGATTGCAACAATAACTTAAGTACATAATGAGGACTCAATGAAGTTAAACAACATCATCTACAGAAGATATGTTTTTGTTTTTAAAATAACATATTTAGTTTCTTCTATTATCATAACGATGACAGCTGATTGTATTTTTTGTGGTCTAATGATCTTCCTTTGATTGTTGTGAAAACATTTGCTCATGTAGAAGATATTGTTCGGATTTAAGCTCTCGATAGATCTTTGGATTTATATTATTACTACAACTATTATTAAAGAATCATTATTATTAATCACCACATAAAGATACGTTATGTTGATTCAATTTTAGCTTCCTTAGTATCCATTTCAGTTTTTGTTATTCTATTCGATCCAGCCCAATTTGTCATTCATTCATGAGTTATGTCAATGATTTTTAATGAAGTTGAAACTTGCTAGTGGCATTTGAACCTTTAGTCACATTTCTACTGGAATCATCCATCGAATAGGTCAGCTACATGCACAATGCCTTAAAAAGAGTTATTGATTCAAGTATTCCTGGAAAGTTGACCAACTAAAATTGAATCGTTCGGACGTGTCTCGAAAGTTTTACACATACACATAAAGTTAAAGAAAAATATATGTACTTTGTATTTTTATTGTAATATTAAATCTAAAATAACTAGTTTGCAAAAATAAATGTGAAATTCCGATATTCAATAAAAATTCCACAAAAATGCATTTTATATACTGTAATTAGCAATTAGAAGCTGCTGAAATACGATATTTATTTTTATGTCTATTTGAATCAAGTGGTATTTTTTTGTTTTTTGTAATTATGGAAGCCTTTACAGGCCTGTTTCAATTAATGATAACTCGATTATAGTTAATTCACATTTGATGCTTCCTTTAACTTACCGATGGATTGGTTATATTCCTCAGATTTTCTCGATTAATTATTTTGCCTTAAGTCTGAATGCGTACAAGTTTTCTTAAAATTAGATCTACAATGTTTGTTTTAGTTACTTTCTTTTACTGTGTCTGTCTGTGACAATTTCAGTGAAGTAACCATCAGCTTTTTACTCTTATTTACCATAGATTTTGAATTTTGGACTTCAATAGTTTCTAACGCAATTAATAGTAGTTGAATCTAACCTAATTTGCTTAATTATAAAACAAACTAGTTGTTGCTAGATGTTGATCAAATAATAAATACATCATTTATAATATCATTTAAGGTTACACAAACATTATATTATATAAGTAAATATGAAAAACATACCTCATAGGCAAGATATATAATATGATTATTACTAATATATTGTTTAAAATATCTTTATATTTAGAAGATTGATCACAAACAGTGGTGGGTTAAGATCTTTTGAAACCCATGGACACTAAAAATTTAAGGATACACAATCTTGTTTTTTAGATCTGGGCTTCTTGGGACTAGTTGGTGATCTGTCACTGATCACAAATAATGCATTCACACAAATATTTATATTAATTATGAATACTTCTAATTATTTATACAAAATTGAATTAAACACTTAAATAAACCTCGAAGCCCAAAAAAAATAATATTTTTCATCTAGTAAAATCAATTGTCTATATTTTACATAAATATTCGCACTGAGAAAAACATCCTTACAAAATAAAAATAATTCAATAAAATATTATGTATAGCAAATTCATTCTTACGTTGGTGATTGTGTTATATGTATATAAAAATATAGCATATTTTGGAAAATATGAAATAAGTACGATTATCCAACTCAATACATTACAGAATGACCACTAAAAGTGTGACATATTTTTATTCAAATTTAATAAATAGTTGGCAACACTAATTACCAAAGATGTCGCGATTATGGAGATGTGAAGAAATCGCATATTATATAAAATCCATAGATTTTAGAGAACATTTGAGATCATCAGTAAACATGATATTGTCACATTGTTTAAATTTATACAACATGGCGGTTGGTTAATCTCAGATGATATTTCAAAAATGGAATATTGGATTCCATAGAGAGACATTGAAAGGGCCTTTTCTAGTATTGCACCATTTTTTATTTGAGGCCGATTCATGTTCTAAGCCCTGCAGAGCTACCAACCTCTAGGCTTATGATAGCCCAAAAAGGTAAAAACCTTTATAATAAAAACCCTAATACAGTGCAAATTCTTCGTTTAGACATAGAGCCAGTGCTTCCATGTGAATCTGCTGACCACTTGGGTACGTTTTATCGCGTCGTGTTCTTCGATCGGTGAGATACTCAGGGCGACACGCTGTAATTAAAACAAAACGTATTATGCAATTAGATACAGTTAGCTCAATTGATCATATTTATCATAGTACAGTTAATTATCAATTACATGTACCCAAATCTTTTTCCTATCATAGTTTAGGTTAGCACGCAAAATTCATTATTAATGAGATACGATTTTTTCGCTCCCCGTAAGATGCTATATTTTTTATTTTATTTAAAAAAACTGTTGCGCTCAATATGTAAAATTATTTGAATTGTAGCCGAAATAGCTATCGACATAGCTAACTAATCTTTAATTATTCAATGGACTTCCATCCTTTATATACAAATTTTATTAATTATATAAACATACCTGTCTCCACGGTCCTTTCGTAACGATCAGGCGATATATCGCCAACGCTGGAATCATCATGACTGAACTAAGTGCCATGCCCCAGCCAAGAAGTTCTGCCCACCAAGGGTACGTGTATTGCTGGTATTGAAGAGGCTGGTGGTAGAGAAGAGCAAATGCTACTACGCCCTGTGAAAATACCATCGATTATATTAGTGGTATAATATACTTACACCGTGCTTGAATTCCATGGAAGGAACTTTGATAATATATACACGACGCCGCTATAGTATTACCATTGATAAAAAGTACTCCCCCATGCCTTATCATTAGCACCATAAATAATGTGCTTTCCATATTTTAACTTAAACGTTTACTAACGACAGCAAACAAAAATGTCTGCTCTGGTTTTGCCGCAAAATAATGGCGGCAGATTTAAAATGACAGTTCATTTGGGTCACTATACTAATATTATAACTGCGATCTACAATCTAGGTAAATTTACTTCTGACACACCCCGAGCGATTTTTATCAGTTGTTAATACATTTAAATTTTTTTGTGTGATAGATTTTAATAGTAAATTAAATGTACATCATTCAGAAATGCTTGGTGAGAATATTGAATATTATTGTGACAGGACAACAAAATCAGGGATTAAGTTAAAAACATTAACGTTTGATTATGAGTCAAAACGCATCCGATTTGTAAGTGCTATCATTTGATACGAACATCCGTATGTGCATTTAAACGCTAAGAAATTGATAGCAAATATTTTTACACATCGCTTCGCAATCGACCGACTGGTATCTAAACAACTAGACATAACACATAATACTTGTAACCTTGGTTTCCTCAAGCAAACTTATCCAGTACTCCGTATTTATTCACACAATTGAAATGATAAACTTGCAACTTACAATGATAAATGTAGGACTGATGAACTTCCAGCAAATTCTCCAATATAATCCAGGCTTGAAGCCGAGCATTGCTTCAACATCCTTTGAGAACTTATCAAGACCTGTGGAAGAAAAATATAAATTTCATTTTACTAAACTTCGTAAACGTTTTATTATGTATGTTTTTCAATGCCTTGCTGCGACGTTGTAAAATTTTCACTAAAATTGTAATATTCAAAATCAATTAAGTAAGTAAATTGAGATTGACAAAAAAACATATGTGGCTTTCACTTTCAAAATTAGTGCATTTCAATTAATTAGAATTACGTTCAGTTAAGAAGAACATAACCCCTCATCAATAAAACGTATTAGCAAGTACACATATAACACAATAAATTCTAAATAAAAATTTTCGTTACACAAAGATTTACCCAAAATTTACACATTCAAGCACCGCGTGGGAATTGTAAATATTCACTCGTGAAAATTTTGCAAATAAAAATTGTCAGCTTATTTTGGGTCACCCAATACCTAATTTATTGACACTAGAAGTGTGTACTGTAAAATAAATATATTTTTTTATATTCATTACTGTAGTTTCACAATTAAAACAATAGACACATAATTGTTGCGTTCGTTAAATAAAAAAAAAATATATCTCATAAATTCAAAAAAAAAAAAATAATGACAACGATATCACACAAAGTTTGGATCATAATGAAAGGACTGCGTCATTAATTCAGAACGTGCTATATTGTGATAACATTTTGAAAGTGCAAGGCATACTGTTGTCATAATTTTCTCGCGCCAAACATTTTCGACAAAGAGACTCAAGGGTATTGTGTTACGAACCATAAAACCACGAAACTGCAACAGCCTCAAAGAGAGCAGAGCAGAGAAGGGAAATTCCCGCCGCGTGAGTGTCCAGTAAATGAAACATGTAGATGCCACCCTGTAAGTATTAAAAAAATGTCTAAAAATAATTAGATTCCATTGTATCTGTAGCAATCGGGAACACACGAGTAGTATTTTGTCTAAATCAAGACAAGTATAAGCGTTAGTTTAGTCATAAATAAAAAAAGTATCAGAAGAAAGTTAAAAAATATAGCACAAGATAAATAATTTCTTACCGGTGTAACATTGATGCAAGCAACACAGAATGAAAATCCAACAGCGCAAAGAGTGAACTTTTCTCGTGCGTGCTTTACACCCTTGAATAACCAACTGAATTCGTCCATCAGGCCAGTGATGACGCATTCCAGACCGCCCATCTGAGAACCAAAACCACATTCCATAATTCATCACTTTAAATAGTATCCGAATTGCTTCTAAGCACAGAAAAAGCCTAAGCCATTAAATCATGAATACAGAATTATACACACATATTAAGCAATTGTAATATTTTCATTCATCATATATACATTTTAGCCATTAATTTGTACAGTGGAAACCTCTCAACATGAAACCAAAGAGACTGAAATATTTTTTCACGTTAAATGAATTTCATGTTAAAAAATGGATGCAAAAAAACTCACAAATGTTTCCTATGTCGTAAAATTGAATCAATTCGAGTTTCTGGTAAAATTAAAACTTGTAGTACATTGGTAGTATATGTATTATCAAATGTATCGTATTAGGTACACTATTGATACACATTCAATAAAAAATACACACACAAAAAAAATATTTCGTAAAAACACAAAATTCGACACTTTTAATACATGCGTCACAGAGTTCGATGACAGATTGACCTTTGATAAATTGGAACTGGTTTTACCTAAAAACGGGCATTACCTAGGAATTATTGTTTGAAAATTGTATATCTAGTGAAAAAAGGCCATGTAATAATATTTGGGTAGTTATGCGGCTGCAAATGGTTTTTGTTTGAAAAAAATTAGGTATAGTAAATAAAAGAGTAAACATGTGAGTGACGACCTGGCTGTCGATGATAGATTACATGAATTTTATCGGCACCGTAGTATTAACAATTATTTCATACCAATTTTCCACACTAAGCGTTTTCATGTTAAAGGGTTTCCACTGTACTTCGTTACAACGAAATATTCGCTATTCAGAAAAGTCGTTGCGAGTAAATTTACCTCTATCCAAAGTTGATAACAATTGATACTATCGAATTATCGAACTCTATTGTCAATGAATAAATATTCTGTATGGTTAATATATTCTGATTGATAAGGATTATCATATTTTATATTATTACCCCTGAATCAAGTCCCAACATGATGAGCATAAAGAAGAAGAGCATAGCCCAAATGCTGGCTCCTGGAAGAGTGGCGATCGCTTCAGGGTACACTTGGAACACCAGTCCAGGACCTAAATCAAATAAAAAACAGTGCTAGAATGGTTTTGATTTCTTTATAATTATTTGTAGTCGATTATAATTCAATCTTATTTTAAATTTAAGCAATAAATTATGTTTTTCAACCAATAATAAAAGTGTTTTGAATATCTTCATAATGCGTATCGTCGAGATTTTAAGTATTCAACTTGTAAAATGTACTATATCATTTTTTTTTGTATCTTTCATATTGTTATAATATAATAGAAGCACATAAGATTTAATTTAATTTACTGTACCTTCGGTGGCGACTGAGCTAATGGGAACCCCTTGCTTGTGCGACATAAATCCAAGGTACGTGAAGATGACGAAGCCGGAGAAAAAAGACGTGAAACAGTTAACTGCCGTAGTCACCAAACAATCCCTGAAATTATAAAAAGTTGCTCTGCATATCAGCCGGAGGGTCAAAAAAATTACTAACGACAAATAAACAAATTAATTTTGATGAGGTGCCAGAGCTGCCACAAAAGTTCTTATCCTAAATGAACAATGTATAATCACATAATGTATTTTTTTATGCATGCCCATGCCATAATGAATTAAATACAAAGTAAAACGCTTGTGTCTTAAGAAATTACCCAAAATCAAATGGAGTTAAATTCAAATTTATGAAAAATGCGTTTCAACAAAATTGGCATGGTGCGGGACTTTTTGAAATTATTTTAAATGTGTTCCCCCTTGAAAAAAAAACTTTATGATATAAATTAGTAGATCCATGATCAGGCAATCATGTTTATAATATAATATATATTATTATATAATATAGAATATTTACCTGTAGCAGTTGTTATGGAAAGTATTGTACGACGCGTACGAGAGATGCACCCCGAAGCCAGCACCCACGGAGTAAAATATCTGGACAGCCGCATCCACCCAAACCTGTAACAAGCACACGAGGATATTAAATTTCAATTTATATCATTACCATCTAGTGTGGCTGATTTTCAAGTTTCTCAAACATGAACACACGTTCAAGTCATTTGTGTGTGACCATTATTTTTTGTATTCTGAAAACGGAACCTCTACTAATTTTAAGTAATCCTACGCGTATTTGATAAAACCAATAAGACAGGCCATCCACCGAAATAATATGAAATAACAAGTTAACCATTCATTTACATGCGATGCTTCAATTATTATTGCTTAATAATAAAATACTCGATTTGACCAACAAAATGCACTGTGGGTTTTCAAAGTTAATAGTTTATTTTACGAAACGAAATTAAAATAGTGGTATGTACAATTTCATTGTTTAAAAAAAATTTGGTAATGAAATATTAAACGGTATGAAAACAATAGTAAACTTATTCGATCGATGATTAGTAATTCTAACTAATGGCTAGAGAGACTCAAATGTGAACTGACTTGTTTGTTAGTCTGTTTTTTTACTTCATTACTCTTCTTGTGGGGCTCGTAAAACAGAAAAAAATGAAATAACAGTATAGTAACGTTGTATTATAAATTCATTAATATATGGTGATCCTATTTTTAAAATCGTTTATTCATACTTGGACAAGTTTGCATGAGCGTGTGTAGACACATTTAGATTACCACGTCGTCAAATGTGCTGAATTTAAAAGTAGATAAAATAAAATATGAACACTTATTTGGTCAAGAAACTATGTGGTCTGTTAATATTTGAAAAATTATCTAAATTTGAACTATACGAGATTAAGATTGAGGTATGAGTTAATAATTTGAATTATATATGAACTGCGGCATGTTTCAGGTCTCTTAAGTTTCAGATAAAATTATTTTCTTGCTAAGCGAATCATAAAATAATAAAAAATATGCTCGCTTTATCATCTCGTCTCGTTTGAATCAAATTGAAAAACAGATTTCGCGGATCGCTGAGCGCAAATCAAATGTCAATAAACTTGTATTAAGGTAAGGAGAATAAAGAGAGAAAATCTTTCTTTTATTACCTCACGTCAACCTGCCAGGTCCTAAACAAGGAATTATTGCACGCACCGGTATATTCAGTTTGTATGATATTGTTTTATATATGTATCGGATTTCTCAGAAACTCTCATCAAACTATAACCACTATAGAAACGACAAAGGACATAACCCATCAGTTATTGCAAAAACAGCTTTGATACTCATACTTAATACACATTCTATCAATAAGATATAAGCTGCAAATGCTAAAGCAGTACCTAAATTTAGTTTTTAAGTTAAAAAAAATTACGACTCGTGAAATTTGTGACCAGGACCAAAAATTTTATTTGTTTTTTAAAAAAAAAAAATTAAATAAATATCAGATTAGGTAAATAAAACACCAGTTTTGTTGTTCGTGCACTCCAAGATAATATATGTTTAATATTGTCACTTTGGCCCAAAATCATTAAATAATGGTTTTTGATGCCTCTTATAAAATGGCCAAGTACATTGGATGGAAGCTGCAGATTTGTCAATCATTCGGCACCAGAAATTAAGGATCTAAGTCACATTCAAATCAACACGTGCTTGAAATTTCTGCATTGCATTGTATTTATGTAGAGGACGTCACAAATTATTAATTCAAACGTTAATAATATGACGTAAAAATAATTCGACAAATGAGAGAATGGAACCCACATTCCCTGGATTGCTGGGCGCGCACGCTTACTTCTACGCTACTGGAGAGACTGGTGATTCCCGGTAATCTAAAAATGCAAAACTGGATGCCCGTTGTGTTGAGCAATTGCCTAAAAACCAATTTACGTGAAAATAGTCTGTCAAGACGTTTTCACCTTGCGGAGTTCCATATATTCTACTTTCGGAGTGGATTTTTCACACTCTGTAGATCCATATGCTCCACTTTAGAAACGAACATGGTATAAAAAAGAAGAAAAAAATTAAAAACCTATAAATCTACTGTTAAAAAAACTTTAAGAAACAAAACAAATAAAAGAAAGGATTGTAAATGCATTGAATATTAATGAAAACATATTTCTAATGGGAATATTGGCTGGTAAAATGGCTTTTGAGGAAAATACAAAATATTGGCCGTATATAATAAGTTTTATGTAATTTTATAAATTCACTTGCTGCACATACCCAAATACGCCCCTGGTAGGGATATTCTGATTATAATTGTACATATACATTTACTCGGTACCTTCTTTTCTCTCATGCATCTGATTTTCAATTTTAAAATAAAACTTTTCAGCTTATAAATTTACCCAATTTGAAAGAAATATTGCAGCAAACTTTCTTCAGGGTATTTATCGATTCAAGGCTTTGACGATGGGAACTTGAGATAATTTTTTAATTTCGATGAAGGGTTTTATCACTCACAAAAATCATTATCGAAAATTTTCAAGTCTGTTTCTTCTAATCAAGATTTTTATTAAATTATGTAATGAAGAGTACAATTAAATTTAAAGAATGCAATAGTAAATAGTATTCTTATATGAGCTGATATTTGAAGTACACCAGGACTCGTACAACACGGTACTTCTACAAAACGGTTTCGATATAATACGCTTAAGAAATTGTGGCATATGCTTGTATAGTATGTAATGTGAGTAAGTATACTTGTAATGTATCATTTAAAAAATAGTTAACATGTCTCATTGGACACTCCTATCACATGCCATCACAACAATGTTCTATTCGTCATATTCGACTAGATTTATAGCCAAATAAATAAACTGCTTGCTGGCTAAAAATGTGGTGAAGTCACTGGGAAAAATAGTATCACCAATAAAAGATGAATGCGAAAAGACAATTAACATTAATCGTGGTATCGGCGGAGAAGGATTTGAAGACCTGGATATTCAATGTCGAAGAAATATTTAAAAACCGTGTCTAGTCGAAATGTTAGATGAACCTAGAATGATACTCAGAAAGCCGTTGCAGTGAAGCAGCTACATGTTTCACAATAAAAACAATAAGTAAATTTTTGGGCATAGCTGATAATTGAAAGCATTATTTTGTAGAAAATACTTCTATAATGGAAAAAAGTTTGAAGTTCATGAAATATTATATTGTACATAAAGATTTACACGCTAAAACAGACAGCTTAAAAGGCTTAAATACAAAAAATCTCTTCCGATAATGAAAATTTTCAATCCATCTTAAAAAGTGTGTGTGAGTAATAGTCATGATGAGTGATCTATTTTATTTAAGTATTTTAAATATATGCGTAAAAGTATATTTCTATATGGTTTATTGGGAAAAATAAGGGCTTTAATGAATTTAACTGTTTTTTGGAACACTTACCCTAACTTTGTATGAACTTCAAGCCTCGTATAGCACGGATTTATACTACACGACGTTTTTCCGGAACCATATGACCGTGTCATACGAGGTTCAAGTGTATTACGCTATTTTCGTTGTGGCGAAACTCAATTAAATATTTTTATTTGTTGTTATAAGTAAGCATTGAGAAGAGTACACAATCGAACAATGGGTAGAAATTGTAAAAACTCACTTTAAAAATGATTGAAAATGAATGCACAAAAAGTGGCGCTATATTTAAGATCTCAGTTAATTTTGGGTTACCTTTTTTTTTCATTTATTGAAAAAGCGATGATTTAATTGATGCAGTCAATGGGAAAATGCCTAACTATAAACAAAGTCAAGATATTTCATATACGTACTCAATTTACTACTGCTACAGCTCAATCTCTCTCAATAATGTGATTATTTCTTAGTTAGTTATTTGTTGTTGTATTTACCAATGAAACATTTAATCAAATATAACATGTCTTACATATATATTATATACAGTGGCGTAGCTACCGAGGAGGAGGAGTTGGAGCAGGTTGCCCCAAGCGCACGAATCTAGGCGCTCAAGTAAAGTAAAGTTAGTGCGAAAAACGTAAAACCACAATTTCTGGAAGGAAGTAAAAATTTGAAAGTCACGCGAGAGGTAAAAAATCAAGAAACTATGGTGAACGCAACTATTTTACTCGCTCCAGTGCGCTGAATTTGTCGCTACGCCACTGCATACACGTCTTATTGTTTATAATATAAATAAGAGTCGTGAGTTATCTGACTGTTTTTACCATTTGCAAAATTTACGAATTTTGTTTTACCGTCAAAATTAGCCCAAAGACCGCGTTCGTAGACGACTTGTCATTATTATAATTCATACGGTCGACTTGCTTAAATCCAAAAGAATAATTTGGACCGCAATTTCAGAATAAGATAAGAAGCTTACGTGCGTATTATAAGAGTACCTACTAAGAGAATCATTCAAGGACATGTCACGACAAAAATTGGATGTAGTTAAGCAGAAGACGCCCAAGCCACAATTTATTGATTGCCAGTAAAATGCGTTCAGAAAAACAAAGTAAGATTTAGTATGAATTTTATTCTATTAAGACTGTAATATGAAATTTAAATACTTGCATGGCATATACTACGTCTTTCCTGATTACTTGATTATTAAAAAACGTACTACTTTTTAAGTTATTGAATGTTTTGTGGATTGGAGTCGACTTTCAATTAAATTTTGATCGTTTTGTGTTCGGATTTTTACTAATAATATATTAGTCTTTATTATAAAACATTGGAATCGGTTATATTTCGTATATTTTTGTTTATAAATAAAACAATACATCGATACAATACAACACAACAATATAAACGGAAATTAATTGAATTTTTTTTTTAAAGTGGCGTTTTGATAATTATTATAATTTAGAATACGAAAGGTCAAAAACTTATTTGTAATTAAGTAACGCTATATTTAGACTCAATTGCCGAAAACGTTCAAGCCGTATGGACGTTTTGTAGACTTTTTTCGTAAATTGCTAGTATGCGGATTGGAAAAAAACAGTGATTACTTCTTCTGGGTGTATATTTCTGATTGGGTATCTAAGTCATATCAACGGATACATGTTTTCGAATCATTATATGCAATACAATGAAAAAATTTCATTTGTGGCTTGGACGTTTTTTGTTTTAGTACATCAAACGAAACCTAGCTGCAACTCCAAGAAAGAATACATAATAAAAGAAGATGAATATAATGTATACATATACAAGTATAAATACAATACTGAATAATTCGTCAGGCCAAATTGTAATTCCAAAAGTTCAAATATTAATTCTACAAGTTTAAATATCTGTAAATATTTTTCTCTGCTGATCTCGGGATATTGTATTCCCGGAGAGGTTAGCGTTCTTCGGGTTAGTTGGTTCAGTTCTCACACATGCTGAATTTTACAGATTTTAAAGATGCAGGACTGGATGCCCAATCGGTTGAGCAGTTAACTGACATTCAATGTCTCTGAAAATCTGTGAATGTAAGTCCTGGTAATGCAGAGATTTAAGCACTCCATTTCTGGAGTTGTAATTTGCACATTGTTGATATCCATATGCTCCACTTTTGGAGTGAACATGGTTTAAAAATATATATGTTTCTGTTTTAAAATATCTCATTATAGCTGATGATATATGCATATACAACATAGCATGAAAACAACGGAAATATTATTTATAAATACAAAACATAGAAGAAAATCGATTAAAAATAGCAGGTACAACATTTACATAAAAATACAATTGACGTAAAGAAAGAAAATAAAACAAAGAATGGTTGCTCAGTTAGACAGCTCGTAACTTAGAAATCTATAAAATAACACCACTTTAACTCACTCACACTCAGGTGGAAAATATCATCAACCGAGGCAATTTAGTTAAACATCACTATTGTTCTCCGCATTGGCGTGACTACTAGCACGTTAGTTCTGCATTTAGGAATAAAAAGGAGCTGATGTTTTCGATTTCTCATGTGGTTATCAGAGACGTATAGACCAATATTAGCCAGAGTGGCAGTTATCAATCAGACGACGCATAAGTCGAAAAAAATGCGTCGCCAAATACATATTTCTCCTCAGTTTTAAACTACAATAAGAAACCATGCCTAAAATGAAAACAGTTAGATAAAGCCACGGATAGTATCCATACACCCGCATAAAACTAATGACAAACGTCTAATTTTGTTTATATCGAGCGAATTATTGATAAATAATTTTGTATGTTGTAGATTGGTGCTTGATTGTGATTTAATTACTTATTTTGACATGTTGTAATATTACAAATTATAAGTTTAGGACATTAAAAACACGGTATATATATGGTCACAACGAACATATCAAAAACATATTAAAACATAAAAAAAGAATAAAGAAAGAATTAGAATATATATATACAGAAGGGAAAAGACAGTGTCTACCAAGTAAGTTAGACGGACCCTATTCTCATAATGTATATAATAGCATATATCTACGCTCGCTCTTACCAAGGTAGAAGATATCAATATCCGAGGCAATTTCGTTTAACATCACCATTGCTCTCCGCATTGGCATGACTACACTGACAGGATAGTCCTGCATTTTGGAATGAAAAACAGCTAATGTTCCCGATTTCTTAGGTAGTTCAGTAATACCAGTAGTGATAAAAATAGCCGATTGATAATATTATCTATGCTTATAATATCCGGCTTCATTGAAGTATTAAATAAACATGAATACGTATATTTGAAGAGAACCGCCGAGAATTTCTGCCGCTTATTTGCCGTCACTGCATTTACGTAAATAAAGATGTACAGAATGTCATCCAGTAAATATTCGGGTAGTGTATTTCTCTCAACCTTTTCAGAGGTGCGTGGCCTTCCACGGGCACCTGACTATCAGAATGGCGATGCGCCTTGTCACGATTTTATTATTGCGGGCCCACAATACCGTCTATAATGGGAATCTTCGACTGCGGGAATTTCCAATCGCATTCCGGCTGTTGGCTCGCCGCCATTTTGATCAGGCCGACGTTATTAAATACGTTCAGAGATGCCTCCCTCCGACGAAAGATGGCAGCTGAGTGCTCGAGAGGAGGTATTTGATGGACATTGGGTGTAATTAAATGCATGTCTTGACGGGGTCCATGGAAAAATGCCTACCTAGAACATGATTAAGACATTTCGTGTCTTCCATTTAGGATTGAAAGGAAAGCTACAACCCAATCCGTCTAAATAATACAATTGATTTTCAATTTACCGGATTATACGATAATAATATTTTCCAATTAAACATTTTCTTCCAAAGTTTCATGGTTTCGAAACCATACACATACGGATTGTATTGTCATAAACATCATTTCCTGATATTATCTATGGTTTTATAACATAAATATCAAACATGAACTGACATTGGAAATATACCGTTTTTTTTCTCAGCATAATTTTCACCATTTTATGAGTATTTTTTTATAATTTTTACGCGTTGTCCGATTTCGTATTTTTCAATAATCTAACCTCAAAATTTAGTGATGACATCAATAATAAAAGCTTATAAAAATGTGTAGTGTAGTTATTCCGCGAAAAATGGCGTACAATTTAAAATGTCAGCTGACTTTAGAATACCCATTATTAAATACGTCGAGTTAGGCTCGTTTAGAGATAAACATTCATCGGACCGGTCAGCCATTGCGACTTGGTTTCTACGAAGGATAATTTTCTAGCTT
>JAGVSQ010001061.1:0-31956 GCA_022683975.1 Rhyacophila evoluta | reverse complement strand
AAAAAAAAAAAAAAATAACACGATAAGTCCTTTCAAGTACCATGATCATTGTAAGACTTTGTTTGATTTCGAAAAGAGACATCTTCTTAGTAATTTAAGGCAAATTTTATCCGATTGTTATATTTAAGGAATTAAAATAATATAAAAAAAAACAGTATCTGTCTTATATAGAATGATATTAATAAATTATAGTACATTTTTATACTCATGCCATACAATGAATCAAATACCGTTTTTTCAAGAATTGAACAGTCAGCAGACTAAAAAGCGTCTGTCTATAATAACAACACGTTGGTTAAAAAGTCGATGTCGAACTCCATCCCCTGTAGGCAGACAGCGTAAATAATACCACTTTCAGAGATTTCAATTTAGATTTACATTATTTTCGTCGCGGTGGCATTTGCTACATGACGTTTTGTGTATGAAAAGAAAAACACCGCAAATATAATATGAAACAACGACTCAAAGCTATCGTGAACCACAGCACAGACTTATTTTGAAAAGAAATTCAGAGAATTGGCACATAATTATAACTAACAACAGTTGGATAATAAACTATAACTTTGTATGTAAATTGATTTCGCCAATAGATGTTTTCATTGCTATAAAAACATATATCCGGACTAAAATAATACACCCTCTTTATCAACCTTTAAAGGTTACATAAAAAGTTGTTTTATAAGATAATATAAATCGTTCATAATAATAAACGATGGATAAATAACTGAGTTATCGATATAACTAACAGTTCTTTAGAAATTATAAATTTCCAAATAGTATTACACAACAATTTCATTATTATTGTTCGTGTCAGAACATTTATTTGCATCAATGATATTTTCTTGAGTAAAAAAAATTATGAAAACTGTTAAAAACACTTTAAAATTATTAAAGCTTTCATATATATATATTTCATATATACAATTTACTAGTCCGAAAAATATATCTTAGAAGTTTAAATGTAATTTCTATTTTAGTGTGTGTTTTATTATTATTAAACTTATATTTAGTGACACGCTAGTGTAGTTAAATACAAATATACAATATTAGCTAAAAGCTAAAACTTTTTTAAAGCAATGAAGAAAAGAAATAACAGTTCAGTATAAATTTAGAATTGAGAGATTTTCATGTTTTAAAATCTCTACATAAAATTTTTTTTTTATCTAAAGCAGAAAATTTACATTTTTTTTTATTTTTTTTATTTATTGTATTTATTTGATAATAAGTATTCAAAATGATTCCGTCTTGTAATGATAACAAATACTATAGAAATAAACATGATTAAATTTTCAGTGTCTGGTGAAATGTAACTTAGTAAAAACTTATTTGTGGGTACCATAGTAACGTAATATGTTAAAATCCTTTGTAATGTAATATTATGTCAAACAAATAAAATAAATCGTATAAATATGATAATACTGCGTGGATGACTGTTTTGGCTATTAAAAGTTAAAAATAAATTTTCGTGTCAAAACATCCTCGTTTATTTTGTGTAAAAAGTTTTTGTGGAAGTGTGTCTATAAAATTAAAGAAATTCAATGGAAAGTTATATCATAACAAAAAGAATACGACAAAAGCGAAAATAAGGGATGATTTAATTAATGTTTGGAAAGTATTAAAAATACTGGATAGTTTAGTCGTTTAGTATATGAGCGTGTTTATGTATAAGATAACTTTATTTAAAATTACGTATAGATATATGACAATGGCAAACTTATGGTATTAAGTTGTACCACAGTTAATCGGTAAAAACTTAAGAATATAAAGATCCATAACTTTAATCCCAATATCCGGAGTAGACATAGTTACAATGTTAACATCTGTATACTTCACATACCAAACCGATATGGCGAAAAAATAAAATACCTTTATTGATCATGTCTTCTCCGAATAGTTACTAAATCTCTAAAACATAAATAATTACCTAGTTAACTTAATACAAATAAGTTTTTTTGACTTATTCATTATCCACGTCTTGTACTATTAAATCTGTCGTCCAGTCCCAGTCATCTACATACAAATTTTTGTTGTTACAAGACTCGAGCTCGTAGCTTTCGGGAGTGAAGTCTACTTACCAATTCGATCACCGATACTATACTACCAGTACATGTATAAATATAATATTTTTTATCTAACCTTGGCGGTATGTTTCTGTATTAAATTTACATCCAATATATTTATATATAGTAAAAAGCTTAGTTAATTTTGCCTCACGTTAAAAAATATGATACATCTATAAAATTAGTTCATAGAATATGACGTAATGTTAATTAAAACAATATTTTTTAACTTAATGTAAAAATAACGAGTTTAAAAAAAGAGGGTTCGTTTAAAAAATATATGAGATTATATAATGACAATGGATGAAAGTTTTTGCTAATTTTTAATGGTCGACAGTGAATTTATGCCACGAATTAAAATTAAAATTTATGGCAATAAAGTAATATTTTATTTCAAAAGATTTTTTTATAAAACACAGTTTTTTGGTTATGGGTCATAAAATCATAGAGTTTTTATCCGGCGGATGATTATAATTAAACCATTGTGAGAACATAATATTTATATTAGTTTATACAGATGAATACTATTGCTCATTTAGTTGTTCAACGATAAAAATATTTGACTTTTATCCATTAAATAATGGTATTTACTATATATCTTCTGAAAATATTTCGTGAAGAGTAGCGTAGTTTTAATTGTTCTGGATTACCAAATTACTTGTATACCATTAGTATACAAGTTAAAGTAGAATCGTTTGGAGATAAATCAGTGATGGAGTCCTAGATCCGAAAGTAAAACTGAATTGGGGAAAAAATATAGGTATATAATTGGGTGGTATTTTTTGACGATATGAATATTGCCAATATCTATTTTTGAATATAGCGCATACATTGCTTGTGACTTGAGAACAGTACGTGTAGTGAATTTGAGAAATATTATAAATCAGTATCAGTTTTTTTATTGTAAGTTTATATAAATTAGAAAATGGAGACTTTTTTATCACCCTTCCAGCCTAAATACTATTTTAGTATGTGTGAAATTTGATTTAAATTAAGCATCTAGAATTTTTAATGATAATTTTAAAACGGGTCTATAAAAAAACGTATTAAATAAAACAAATACAATAGAATAAAACATTTCACGATAATATTACTCACACAAAAATTATAGCAAATGAAGTACTTCATTTCAAATATGGAATAAAACTTTTAACATGAAATACAAAACAAAAGATGTACGGCCTTTTTAAAACAAAAGAATGAGAGGAATTATCTTGTCTTTGGATTTCGTTTTGTATATCGTATTGCGAACATAATGACATGTCACATAAATACACAACGAGTGGTCTTCCGTCACATCTCGTGATATGTTTGCCATAGTAGTTATATTCAATATTGTTTACTTCTCTCCCCAGGGACGAAAATATAAACCGGTGGTATTTTTTCTTAGGGCTTTCGCTTATCCAGACGCCCTGTCACTTAGTTAAGCATACAACAATTTTCTCTGAATTAAAATATAAAGCCAAACAATTTCTTTTTTTTTATTTGATGGATTGTTGAGGCTTTTCTTTAGAAAAATAAACAATTTGGTATGAAAAAAGCACTTTAGGTAATATTTATCTTATTTTGTGACACCTTGGTCATAATAATTTATACAATGATGGCAGGCTTTTGAATTTTTTAAACGTGATTCTAATCAGTATTTATTCAATTCTCATTCATTAATTTTTTAGCGTCATTGTTTTCTATGAGTAAATGTTTTTGTGATAGATTTGTTATATTTTTAAAGCGACTTGAAAAAATATTGTAGAATGAGTATTTGTTTCGTAATAGTAACACTGAAATTATTTTCTCGTTGTAGTAGCCAAGTATGCCGTGTAAAGTCTTGCAATACGGAACTAATGGTAAGATTGAAGTTCTTATATGAGAACTGGTTATTTATGAATACAAATCAATACGGGATGCTTTTTATATTTCTGGCTAGTAAAAAAGTATCTCGAAAAAGGTCCAATTGATCCAATTTGGATCAATACAGTTAATTAGCAACTGTTACTGTATTGCTTTTAGCATCATCAAAGATATATAACCCAATGATACCGCCAGCTCAAATTGCGCACGAAAGTGTAACGCTCATTACACCGATTTAAGATTTCAGTGCCCCAACAGCGGCTATTCTGTTTGTTAATTAAAACAATCAAGTCAAAATGTATTTTGTCGCTTTTTTTTTAATAACATATTAAATGATTTTAACGCGTTGTTGCAACGTTAGATGTTTTAAAATAAATTGTGATTGACAAGTCCCTGTAACTTTTTAATATAAACTGACAACTGATAGCTAAATCAACATGGTAGCCAGACAAAATCGTCCTGGAATTTGATGTAAAATATATCTCATATATATTAAGCTCAGCGCAAGATATATTAATATTCAAATAATGACTAATTGTATTATACAATATAACGCAGCTATCAAAATAGGTGGTTGAGGTGAATAGCCGTATCCTAGGTTCATTAAAATTCAACCCGTGCATTCTGGTAAACTTGAAATGTGGTAGTGGCACAAGCCAACAAGCACGTGGGTCCCCAAACTTGAGCCCAAATTTTTCTTTGTTCTGCGAAACGATTTGGCACCGGTCCAACTTTCGAATATTTCCAAACTGGGAGCGTTAAGCTTTTAAGGCAGTGTTATTTCAGAATAAAAATAAAATCAGGTTATTGGCCGGCTGTTTGCCCGCCACGTTTTGTCATATTTCAGTAATGACGCCGATTATCGCCGACGTGCTGAAGTAATATGATGTGGATAAAGCTTTCACTAAAGTCCAATCGACGCCATTAGAAGAGTGCGAGTAATAATGGAAAATAATTTTTAGCATTATTCAATTAATTAAATTCGTATTTCCTTCTTATTTGGAAAATATATTTAACGTTAGATGACATAGCAAACTGTACGGAATAAATGTATTATACTTTAATATGGCAACACATTATTTTTGATAAATTATCAATTAAAAGTATCCATTAGAGATAAGTATAGTGAGTGATATGTATACACATTAAGTTTGGTCTGTTATATTTAAATATTAATATGTCTGTGTATATATATATACTGCCTTAGAGATCTTGGTTGTATATCATTTAATTAATTGTATTGTTTTTCTATTATTTGAAAAGTTAGCACACGCATTTTGAGAATTACTGGTTAGGATTTTATAACTGTAGAATTAAAAAAAAAATAGAAATATGAAATATTTTACAATTGAATAAAATGTTTTTCAACTTTCACATTTAAAATGACTTCAATAGAAAACTTTTCCGGTGAAATTTTATATTTTTATCATAAAAATATTTATTACAAAAATATACTACGCAATAAACATAATAAATATCGATTTAAATTTTGATTCATTTAAAAATGTATGCTTTGTTACTGCAGCATTATTTCTAAATAAAGATGCCAAAGCGAGCATCGATTTATTCAACTTGTAGCTTGAATTCATTCTACTATGCTAAGTAAATTGACTATCATAATACGCGTTAACTTTTTTATAAATAATATACAAAATAAATTGTTTGTACTCTATACATATATATTTTAAAACCATATCTGTTTTACAAAAGAATCATTTGAATCGAATTTTGAAAGAATTTTTTTGTTCAAAAGTTGACCTGGGGCATTTATAGAGCTTTTAGAATCTCATGGCCGTCCGTAATACGCTTAGGGTGTGAAATATATTTTTTCAGTTAATTAAATACATTTACTGTATAATAAATATAATAATAGTTCGATAATATGATGTTCATCAATCTGGCAGCCCTAATAGTCCGAGTCTATACTCCGAGATATAAATCAATACCGTATTATATATTAATTGATATTTTTCTGTACTAATGTTCCAAGATCATGAGCTTATTTCACAGTCAATAAACATGATATAATTTTCATCTAAATAGATGATTGATTTAGGTTATCTCAACCTCCATTTGTGAAGTAACTTAATAAAAAATACCGTCAATGTTGGCTTTTTTTTTGAAAACGAATTCCCGTATTCCACTGTTGCCAATAATCTGATCTATATAAAAATTGTAATAAATAAGGTTAGCAAGTGCTTAGTAGATAGATATTTTATAGAGTTTATGTATAGTTGATTTATATACAGTTTCGACATAACCTGGTATACAATTTACAAAACCTTATCCATACTGTAGTTTTTCTCATAAGGTTATTACTGAAATTATGTGAAAACGAATATAGAAATATGTATGACTTTAAAATAAAAAAATAACGAAAAGTGCACAACCTATTATCTCACAAATGCTGTATCATTTAGTGTATATATTCTCGTATATATAGCAGGGCTGTGGATTCGGATGAAAATTTACCGACTCCGACTCCGACTCTGACTCTTGACTCTGACTTTAATCTTTATTTTGTTTTATAATTTACTGCGTCTTCCTAATGTATTTATATTGACTTATTAATAATGGATACAGGTATAAATAACAAATTTAAATTATCAGGCATGAAACAATGAGAGGTTAACTGGTTAATACATATCGTAACGTTATTCATTAAAGAAAATGTCAAAGCAACTAAGCGGAGTCGGAGTCGGTCGATTTTTTCCGACTCCGACTCCGCCTAAAATTTTCCGACTCCACGACTCTGACTCCGACTCTACAGCCCTGGTATATAGTGACATTTTCGACCATTTTTTATGTCTCAGTCAAACAAAAACGTATTTATTTTTATGGTCAGAAATAAAGTGTTTTTTTATACTAATTTATGATTTCAAATTGAAAAAATCTATACTTTATTTAATTTTTTTACCATTCGTATAAAATAAAACATTTGACATTGCTTTAGAACATAAACATAAGATTTCATATTTTTCCAGATTTAAAAAAAACTGGACATCTTTAGATGAGTTTAGATCCTATGACTTTTCTATTAGCCAACTGGAACCTTGCCAATGCATGAATAACATATTATTTAATGATATGTTCTACAATTTTTATAGGGAAATTACTTTTATGGTTGGTTGATTTTGAATAGAAAGAATGGGAATATATACAATTTATATATAATTTTTTTTTACTCAAAAATGTCTTTTGAAAAATATCTTATAAAAATATGGAATTTTTCAAAGTATGACGACGAAACGTCAACACAGAAATCATATTATTTTCCAATGAAAATACAATTATAATGTCCCAAAGAGAAAATGTTGAATCCAATAAATACTGAAATTCGGAATAAATTGAAAACAAACATTAAAATTCCGTGGATAACCTGACATTCCCATTCGATTGAAATACTTTTAGCCACACATTCTGCCATATATATTCGAACATTCGAAAATATTCCGTGTACTACTTGGAAAATTCAATAAATTCTACGGGAATTGGAAAGTAAAGCTGGAGTCCTGATAACCGGGTACATTTCCCGCGGGATCTTCGAAGGTTGATACATCAACGGAGGCAAATATAGCTGTACCTGCGACAAGTGAAGACAGGCAGAATAGAAATACATATAATTTTATCAGATTTCCCACGAGGCCATTTTTACGGTATCATAAAACGTTTTGAACGACACCTACGTCAGATAATATTTTATTTAAATTCTATGTCACCTGCGTAACTCAAATGCGAAAGGATTTTAATAGACAATCATATTATATTCAATATTTTCTTAACCCTTTTTATCCACTTTTTATACTACGATTGATTTAAGAATTTTTAAAAAAAGTATAATATTTACTAATTATACCGATTCATATTTTTCTGATGAAAATTTAATGAAGAGACAGTAAAATAATATTAATTTTTATATATTATGATGCTGATGCTTATTGAAATAATGCTATCTCCAATGGATGAGTGACTAGCGTGTGTATTTTGGAGTCAGAGATTGCAGATTCAAATTATACAAATACAGGATTTAAGAAATCTTAAGATCCAGGGATGGATGCTCGATGTGTTTAAAAATTGGCTGACCATGAAATCCCGTAAAAAATATTTTTAAATGCTTAGATCTATATTCTCTATTTATGGAGTGGTTGTCTTTAAATTATTAAGATACAAATGTTTCACTTTCAGAGTGGACACAAAAGATAAATATATAAGTTCCTTATTTATATTTCGTTGAAGAGTTGTTTGAATAATGTATTATATACATTATAAATAATCAAATATAGGAAACACATATTGAATACAGAATTATGAATTGAAATCGACTAATCATATAAATGTGTTGATATGATGCTGAAATATTTATTCATGATTATCTTCATGTTATTTCAGCATTTATTGACTGAAAAATTCAGAATATTTAAATTATATACATATAAACTATACAACCATGATAACATGTTGTGCTAAACCATTTTATTACTTTATTACATATAATAAAACTTTTGATTTAAGTTGTAATATCTCCTAGTTTTTTCATATTTTAAATGATAAGAAGGATTGTCTTCTTTTCTTACCATACCTGCTCCCTATACGGGGCATATGGTTGCCACGTGTTGCCTCCTGGTATCTCTATCACCCGTTAACCGTTTTGCATCTTCCAGTTCCGCCGAGTACGTCCTATGGATGGTGATGGAATAAGAAAGATTAATGAATAAAGTTAAATTTTCACCACCATAAAAATATAATATGTTTTATTTCGTCCATAATAAGAGATATCCCAAAACGAATTGAAATTTTAAATGTGACGCCATATTTTTATTTGATAAAATCAGAGTAGACATTTTTATTTGACATCATAAGTAAACGTTGAGATTAAATTACTATGGAAAGGTCACTCGACCGTTGTCTTTGAACGTGGAGAGCAATGGAAAATAAATATGGCGGCAAATTTAGATAATGGGTTCATTTTGGGGCTACCTATATCTCTGTTTGATTGAGATAAGTTATCGAAAGACTACCCCAAACTTACATTTTTTTTTGATAAGTCCACTCCAAAAGCGGAGCATATAAATTTTCGCAATTCGAAAACATCGTAGAGAGTTATTAGCAAATTACTCAACCCTTTAGGTATTCAGTTTTGAAATATTCTTATTAGCTGTGAAATTTGAATCAAAACCTCGTAAGAACGCATAAAACGAATTACTTGGCAACCGGTAAGATAGTAAGCATAACATAATTTGATAAAAATTTGAAATGATTTGCTAAAATGCAACTGTAAATAATATGGCATTAAATTTTAAATTACACGTAACACATCATAGAATAATATATTGATTTGTTATTCCAATTACAGAAAAGTTTGCTTGATGATGTATTTATCATTTTATATCTTTTAATATTTATAAATTATACTAAGGAAATGTCTTTCTTTGTACTTTCTATAAAATAAAAAAAATACATTTTCCTACGTAATTTAAAACGAAAAGTGATCCTCGCTTAGCATAGTGCAGTTCCCACAAAGAGATGAGAAATGAACTTTAAATTTTTAATTTAAGATTGTCTGAGAAACCATTACCCACGTTTTCACAACACCTGAGCAGTGGCAAGAGACAATTTCATAATTCCCCTTTGACCTTTCGCTGAGTCACCGGGAGCTTTCCTTTAGTCTTGTAAACACATCCGTGAAAGCCTCTCCGGGATTGTTACTCTTGCATGCACTTAAATAATAAGCAAAGCGCTTTACCAACAATAAAGGCTGTTGCGTGTTAAATATTAATAGGTTTATTTAATTATTTCATAGTCATCGTTATCAATCATTTGAAATTCTGTATTTACGCAGTCATGTGGATAAATAAATTATATACACCCATTTAAACACGCCTAAATTTCGGGTATTTTAAGCCTCGATCTTGTTCGCTGTTTATTCCTGTAAACGTTGTTTATTTACACCTCACAACCACCAAAAATAATTATTTTTAAGCAAATTTCACATTTATTTGTACGACGATCGCTCTGAAAGCTGAGGATGTGGATCCACATGTTGTGAAGATGTTTATCCAAGAAATGGAGTACATATATACATTTCTGCAATGTGAATACGTGTCATGATTTTTTTTCATGAGAATAGTCAATCGTCCGTCATGCTTATTTAGATTTTTAAAAGTTCAATAACTATGAAAATTTAAATCCCTAATTTCTTAGTCATCCGAGAAGAAATTTATTTGCTGTAAGTATTCATGTAAGTTGAAGAGATTAGTTAAATTAATTGTAAATTTGTATTTCAAAAAAAAATATGTACATGTGTGTTTTTGTCTGTTATAAGATCGTTTCCCGTTGGGTGAACAGTAGCGACGTAGATTTTTCCAATGTTAGTTTGACTGCTGTTTCTAGGTCAGCTGTTTTATTTTTAACTTTTAATATTAAAATATCAACAAAAAACTAAAGTGTTGAAGTATTGAAATAAATTTATTATTAAATTAAAGTCAAAGAAAATAAATAATGATTTGAATAAAGAATCAATTTGAATTAAAACAAAACAAAGGAATACTTTTTTTTTGACAGACGTTAACAGTAAAAATATGTGCAAGATGAAATATTGTGTAAAAGTGTTTATGTGTATGTAATATTTACGTTATATTATAGAATAGTGACGTAGTGAAAATTGATTACGTGCAATAGTAAGGCGAAGATACGCTGCTGACGAAAGAAAAAAATGTACGTTAAATCGCATGCCAATATATAGAAATTAATTATAATGTATAAATAATGATTTTTAATCTATCCCGTACAAAGCCAGATACTACTATATAATTTAACTATAATTTAAATTATTAAGTTTTTTACTTACACCTCCATTTCCATAGTGATCGTGTCTTAATGTTTAGATCCATATACCAATATGCTCCACATTTGAAGGAGACACGTTAAAGAAAAACTTATGTATTATCAAAATAATGTTTGTTCAATTACAGAAAGTCCAAAAGTTAAAAATGATCTTGTACCTTGGAAAAAATCGTTAATCCATATTTCATGCCAAAGCATTAATTAATATTTGTTAGAATGTAGCAGTTGTATGTATGGCTGATGAAAATGAAATATCATTTTTCCTGTTTAAATGTTAATGTGAAAGAAAAACAAACATAGTTGCTGAAATAAGCAATACTTATGAATTATCCAACAACATCTGATGCCTTCATCGCGATCGCACTACATTTTCTATATGACTGTTTCTCACGCTTCCATCTTTACAAATGAACTTTAGTGTACTTTTGCCATTCGAGATAAATGGTCCATATTCTATCATAGAGAGAAAAAGATTTTTTCCGATCTGCGTTCGCAGTCTAAGGTAATTTATTACAACAAAGGTCAGATGTGGCATTCTCCACTTTATTATTTGCCGAAAATACAACCTTTTATCGTTATAATTGCAAAACTAAATATGCGATATTTTCAGTGTGAATTTATTTAATTATTAACCAATAAAACAAGTAAGTGTCTAAACGAAAGATATATATTTTTGTTATTAACATTTTGTAATTATAATAATATATTTTGAAAATTAAATGCAAATAAAATAATTTAATTTAATTTAAGCTCGGTAATAATATTTTTAAGATATGACGATTATTTGAAATCGATGGAATACAAAACAAAACAATCGTAACGGGTGGGCTTCACAGGTGTACAAATACAAACCCATTCGTGTATATTATAAGCCATTTTATACGAATTAATAACTAAATTAAGTATATTTTATATGCCCAGTTTATTGTAAATACAAAAACCAAAGTTATTATTGACTTGCAACGTTTTATAAATTAGGAAGTATCGTCTGTCATTAATATTTTCATTTTTCAGATTTGAACTTAACTATCACTTAAAAAAAAAATGTGTCATCCCTTAAGATAGGTACCTAGTCTATTAACACGCTAATAAAATATATAAAATTATCGTGTCTACTTGGAGTATTTGGATCTATATAGTATGAATATGTTCACTTTGAAAGTGTAGAATATTGATCTCTGCAATGTGAAAACATGTCCTGACAAATTATTTTTCACGAGAATTATTTGTCATACAATTTTTAAACCCAATCCAGTCTTGCATTTTTGAATTTTTTGACAGATGGTTGGTTTTTTTTGGTTGCAATGATATTTATACTATATTTTTTTTTCTTTGCTGATGTGCAAATCTAATTGAAAACTATGTGTATGATTGTTTTTAAGGATGTATGCCAACAATTTTGTATGTGATTAACGTTGGCGTCGAATTGAAATTTTTTCATTGTCCAATGGTTTTAGTGATACTATTAGTTAGTCAGTTTAAATAAATTATACATTAAATTTAATAAAATTTCTACTTATAATGTTACATACTTTGTTTTTTAATAAGACACTCGCCAACAGGGTCTAGGGATGATCATGTTAGATTTCGAATACCCAAAGGTTATATATTTTTTTCGTTACGGCTGGCTTATTGATATGGGTTGAAAAAGAAAGAGATTTTAGAACTACTTCGCTTGGATAAGGGCAACTTACGAGAATTTTTTTTCAAAGCCTATAGTTTTTGCCGTTTTGATTGATAGAGGTGATAGGTTTTTAAAGAATAAAATTTAGAAAACGATTTTTGTGATTTTATGCTCTCTTAATTTTCTCATATAGCGTATACATGCCTCGTAAGGTCGCTAAATACTTCTTCCCCCATCCATCATCTATAGCTCACCATGTGATCATGGCTGTTATGCAGACGTATTACGTGGTGTAACCAATACTCTTAAATATGCCACATGTGTCAGCATCAGTTTTGTGTGACGTTAGCTGACAGACATCATAGAGTACATGATTACGGTGCTAAGTAATCATTATTAATATAGAACATTAGTGTAAATGCCATATTTTTTTTTAAAGCAAGAGACCAAGTCGCAATGGGCAATTTGTCAGAGAAATGACAAAACAAATGTGTAAATATATTCGGCGGAGTTTTGGGATAGTAGTATGTCTCAGGAGGATGTCTAATATGTTGTCTATATTCACCTTACTAAAGCATACCGAACTTCATCTACCGACGCGTTGCTCGTTCTTGCTGGAGTGCTTAACTGAATTGACTCCAGACCACTAGACTTCCCAGTTCTTAACCGGTCACGGTGGTTTTGCCTCCAAGCTCTGTGAGCTTGGTCTTATAGAATCTCCTACTTGCTTATGTGGCGAAATTCAGGATGCCAATCACATTCTCTGGGAGTGTCCCCATATGTCGGTTGAAAGCGAAGAGTCGGTTCGACCGTTCGTCGGACTGGTCAGACATTGCGACTTGGTTTCTACGAAGGATAGTTTTCTAGCTTTTAAATTTTTTTAAAAAAAATTACAGCGAACGAGAAGATCTCTTCTCGACAAGGCTAGATATTAACAGGGTATAATTCGTTAGAATAGGAATCACGCACGCTCTAGTGAACGCCAACCAAGGTCTTGGGAAGCTGCTCCTGGTGCACTTCTGGCACTTATGAAGAGCGCATCACGTTCGTTACGCCACAGTATACGCCCGCATAACGGGTGTGGAGACGTGGCGGGTGGTGGAGGGGAAAGCAAGTAGTCTATATTCACCATTTAGGGAGTGGAAATGGAAAAAAAATAAATTATATTAAGGTGGAATATGTATTAAATAAGAAAATATTCTAATGATTTTAAGTGATTTTGATAAGAGATATTGAATTCTGTAACGTGGCTTGCATCCACTTGCTATTTTAAATATTTATTTAGATTCTAATAATAAATATTCGATAAGTATAGAAAAAAACTGAAATATTTTTTGTTTGATTTACAGGATCAGCGGTGGCGATGATAGGCGCGAATTTGCGATTCGGCTCTGGATCGACAGCGAACGCCTCCCTGAACGCCACGCGCCTCTTCCACTGCCACCCTGGCGGCAACACCGAGGCGGCAGTCCTATTCGCACTCGGCTCTCTCGGCATGCTGGCTAATTTCGCCCTCATGTGTGTCATCCTCAGCAAACGGCAGCTCAGACGGTAAGTTATGATTTTAATTACCTATATTTCTTGTGAGACTTATTTGTATATGAGCTGCGGGAGATGTGAGATATACTAAATTAGAAAATAAATATACAAACTATATGGGTGCAAATAGTTGTCGATTACTTGTTTGGCATCGTAAGGCGTGAATCCAGTACGGTGTGTCTTAAAGCTTTTATGTTTTACATCTTAAGAGCTTTTACAATAAACTAGGAGTTTTTGTATTCTCTGATGAGATTTAATTTCTTAATCATTCCACATTATTTTATATTATGAAAAATACAACCCAGTGTATCTAAAAGTAAAGATTCAATTTAAAAAAATATGACGAGTGAGTTGTGTGTTAAATTCTAGTGCTTTATAAAAATATTTAATATATTACATGGTAATATTAATAAAGATAACAAATAAACATAACGATTAAAAAACTACGCTAAAAACTTTTTACCAAGAATACATACTAATTTTTTTATGGGAAAAATTATTTTTATTTGAATATTTTCATCAAATTTTTGAGAGTAACATTACATTATACGTTAAGAAACTGTCGTAAAATGTATTCAACGGAGAGAATCAACCATTAAAACACGATTATTTCAAAACTCACTTTTTTTACTTTAACGTCTTTTGCCAGTAATACGACGATATATATGATATATTTAGATATTAAAACTTTCTATTTGTAAAAAAAAAAAACTAAAAAATCCCAACGATGTAACAATTTTTCGTAGGACATTAATTAAGAAAACTTGTGATTTAGTCCGAAGCCTTATTTTAACGACAGTAAAACAAACTCGTTAAAACAGGAAAAGGGTCAAACTTTGCGGCATTAAAGCTTCTCGCCTTTGCAGTTGTTGGAATATTTAATTTCACATCAAAAAATATCCAGCGTAATTTCATTTCAGATATTTTATACTAAATTAAAAGTTGCGTTGTTTCACTATGTGGATAATAAATTGAATTGAGTATCGTGTAATTATATTATATGAATATTTTTTTTGTTTTTGTTCTTTCGTCTTTTGTTCTCTGGTATTATACAATTACATATTCATAACACGATCCGGTCGTATTGTGGTTTCAAACCGAGTTTTTTGATATACTAAATACTATTTTTTTTCAGTATATTTTTTTTCACTTAATTATTTCAAGTTTTTAGTTCAGCTAATGAGCTTCACATTCCTTATATCAAAAAGCTTTTGATAGCTTTCTATGCGAAAATATTATAATATTCCAAAGACATTTGTTTTTGCCAGAAAACCAGTTTCTAAACGATTATTCTTTTTTGTTTTAAATGGAACGGCCATTACGCGATAACTATTGTAATAAACTTTCTTTTTAGGCGTTTGTATTTATATGTATATATAAAATGGTCGAATTATAAAAGGATATATTTAAAAAAAATGATGATGTCATAAAACAGAATATTTTCTAGGCATTATATTACATTGAATATAATTAAAAAATAAACAGCTGAATGATATTTTTTTTTGTACTTGTACTTACAAATTGTCCATATCTACATTAACGTTTTATTGACAATTAACGTTGAATAACTAATAGCACAAATATTTTATTATTTTCTGTATATATTTAATTTTTTGTGAGTTTTGGATAAATATTATTTATTGTAGAGAAAAAATTTCTCAGGTGACAGATAAATAGCCCGTGCTGTACGTTATTAAAGACTGCGGGTTCGATTCTCACAGTCATATGAGAAATAAGATAAATTCAAAGAGATATAGAGGTGTATAGTTTAAGTAATTGACTTCTTTGTAAATTGTTTTAAATAAATAATTTTTGCGAGAAACAATCTGCCAAGATAAGTTATGACGAGTAATAATAAGTGATTTGGTGTATAAGTTGTTCATATGGTAAAAAATCTCATTTAATTTTTGAAGTACATATAAAATACTCTTATAATGATAGAAAATATTGCGCTTTAAGGTGATGTACTGTGATCCTTCTAAATTAAAAAAAACCATTGCATTATAAATAATCAAAATTATGTCGCGGTACAAAAAAAATATTCTTTAATTTAAGTCAATGTGATAATATCATTATTATTATGTTTATATACCCGTCAAATACGGAAATAGTTTGATTAAATAGTCACATATGATTTCAAACAACACCGTTTGAAAATATACTTCTAAGCAATGCTCTCGAAAGTCGTCAGTAGCTAGCTTTATTGAATACTGAACCATGAAAACAAATATCAGTTTTCAGTACAGTTGATTAAATTCATACTCGGACCTTTTCCCTCTCACCAAATGTTTTTTAAAGCCACTGACAAAAAATGGCATATGAAATATTCAGGCCATTTTTGGCTGTCAAATTTGATCGCGCTTCTGGGAATGAAGGTTGGACACCCTAGATATATTAAAAAAAAAATACTAAGTCGTGGTCCATCGAGACTAAAAAAACAAAAATCTACCGATATATCAACGCCGATTGAATGTATATTGTAAATCTGGAGTTTATTTTCTTGTATGAAACTTAATCATAATATAATACTAACTAATGTACATGTTGTGACATCTACGTGCGTCGACTAAGTCATGTTATATTTGGATAAATATATATATTTTTTTTAAATATCATATTCACTCATATTGTGAAATATAATATGGCCATCACTTCACGACTTATCCAAGATCTTGTCAATTTGGCTTCATAGCATCACGAATAGAATCGGTTAACAATACAAGTTAGCTAAATACTCCAACTTGTAAGATATTATGTATTGTATTAATGAATTTTTAATAACATCATTTTTTTTTTGGATTAACATAATGTGAATTCTTATCTAGGCAAATAACTTGTTGTTTGTAACTTGGATTTTCTCTTTGTTCGCTCCAAAGCTGAATGAATATACATAATGTGAAGATATTCACGACGAAAATGGAGTATGTGAATTTCCGCAATGTGAACAAATGATTTGATGGATAATTTTTCACGAGAATTTTTTCACAATTCTCAATCCAATTCTTGTATTTTTGGATTATAAAAAATCCAGTAGATGTGGTATCTCCCTATGCGACTTCCTTCAAAATTTTGTGTCCAACAATTGTAATAGTATGGGTGAATATCAACTCGACCACTAAGGCGGTGCAATATTTATAATATATATTCATGTAATAAAAATTATTATCTTCATCAACTACTTCTTTGTTCTAACTTGACCACCAATGCGCCATCCGTGTTTATATAAAAGATTTTATAGATTCGTTTTTTTTTTTACAGTAATCCATTTAAAAAAGTTAAAAAGTTTTTATTATAGGCAGTGCTAGTGTTATTAAAGCAACACATCCTAGGCTACATGCTTATGTGAATTTGGGTGTCCGCCATTTTACATTAGCTGTCAAAAACACACCCACGAAGCCGACTTTTGTGGGCACATATTATGGGAAGTGTAGCAAATTAAAAAAAAAATACACAACGCTATCCGTTTCGTTATATTATATATAAAGAAAGGTTTAATGTCATATAATACAATCACACTTGTTCACAACGTATAAATGTATGCTACAGAAAAAAATGACAACTTGTAAATCACCATTTAAATATCTTCCTTTTAATTAAAATGTGCTAAGTAATATTACAATGAAAAATATATTAACATATTTAGTATAACTTTCGGTCAATGACGATGATAACTTTTAATAATAAAATTGAACATTCTGCGTGTGTTTATTATATTTATTGAACACGTTAATCGTATAACAGTTTTTCACGTTGTTTTTATAAGCTTTTTTTCAACCTGTATTGTGATTTTTATATTATAATATTTACCTACTGTTAGTTTCTGATACGAACAATGATATTGCAGTTTTCATTATAATTTAATGCTACTTTCTATCATATTTGATAAAGCGTAAGGAGAGCTACAGGGCTTATTTGGCACTTTTAAAAGCTAAGTAGTCTATTACTGGGTTATGAAAACTGACATGGTAAGTTTTCAAGATGCAGATCTACGTATACTTATTTTATTGCAAATGTGAATATCTTTGCATTGTGGAGAATATATATAGTATATCTTTGGAATGGACATTATACAAATAGAGCTTGTATTTGGAGTTAACTTAACATTGTAGTATTGGTTATTCGATTTTATATATCGATTATAGTTAAATTATGCTTAAATATTTTTGTATAACATTTATAGGACTGCTAATAAATAAAAAATAAATTGTCTTGGCAATCACGTAATTACGATAGTCACGTAATCGGCACAATGAATCTTTAACAAATATCACATTTTTCACAGCGGTGCGTGATGCTCGTCTCCGGAGCTTATTAGTTTTATGTGTACGATGGTTTGGTAATATAAATACAAAACGCATTGTGGCACAGATGTTACTTCAGTTCGGTTACGATCTGTGTGCGCTGCTTAGAATATTAACGACCGATAACGAATGTTTTTTCCGCGAAAAGAATACAATAAAAGTAGAAAGGTTATTATTTGCAAATTTTACATATATGAGCTTTTCATTTTAAACAATTAAATTATTATTAGCTCACCCTAAATATATATTCTCTAAGTTATAATTTTAGATATTCAGTGGATGGATAATATAAATTTTATGTGTATTAATATTTTTGACTGATGGTGTTTGATGGAAATCTTATAACATATAACATACTAGCAAACATATAATGCAGCCTGAAAATGCCGAAAGGCGAAACCCGAGTCGCTAACAGTGATCTTACATATAGAAGTTTACCAATTTTAAATAATTTAGAATTTTCATGTGTATTTGTGATACTGTACTCTTTTAGGAGTTGTGGTTCATATAAGTTTACTTCGTATATTTACTTGGTGATATATTATAGAAGACAGCCTTATCTTTAAAAGATGCCAGACATTTATTGAATGTATATCTTTTCCTTGAAATAATTTTTAAGGAACGATTTGAAGAAATATATTATCGACGTACATTTTAATAAAACTGATGTACTGAAAGTCTTTTTCTGGTTAAAAATTGACAGGCTATCGTTTTTTTAATTTAAAAGCTAAGTTAAGGTACTAATTCAGCATTTATTACGTTGTATTACGTTGTGATTATCGAAAAAAGCTGTTTAAAAAAACAAAATGAGAGTAGTATCCCTTGTTTTTTTTTAGTAGAATGTTATATAAAATATTATATCGGTAATCATAACATTATTGTTTGATTTGAAGACTCGAATTGTACTAAAGCGTGCGAAATGTAATCTGGAAATCACATCGCTGCTCCGTGCTTCATTTAATATTACTTTTCCAATAAAAATATTTTACGACTACAGGATGTCGTCCAAGTTATATGAGAACCGCTGTCCTAGACATATTTCTTGTATTGACGGGTTTATCTGATATATTGGCAGGCTCTGCGAACATACAGTTTATTTATATACATACGCCCCGTCTATTCATCATGATTTACTGACCATCACGCAAGACATAAATAACGGGGAAACATCCAAGGAAAAAAAGGCATTTATACTAAATATAATGTATCAGGAAATAGACTGACTATAATCATATTATATTGACTGTCAGCCAGTTCACTGTAACTAATTTAGTTTTAAAAAATCACTCATATTTTTTTTGTATGCATCGTTATTTAAGAAGTGAATTTTGTCTTCTTCTAGTATGCGTGTTTTTTATATATACATCCACAGATAGTTCCACATAGATTTATAGTTTATAGTTTGCATAGAGTTTTTTTATACCATGTTCATATGACCCATATGTCCAAGAGCATATATTAGGTGAAGCTATTTGTACCGAACGCGAAGTATATGGATATCCGCAATGTGAGGACATATATTTTGATAGATTATTTTTCATGAGAACAGTTTTTCAAGTGATTACTCAACCCAATTCTGAATTTTCGATTTTTTTTTCAAAATCCATTAGATGTTGAAAACAAACCCGCATTCTGGGGATTGTGAAACACGCAGGCTAACGTCTAGCGGAAAGATAAAGCTTTAGAAAACTTAAATAGTTTTGAAGTAAAAATCACTTTTCATCAAAATTTTATTATTAATTACGCATATACAATGTGTGTGTGATTAAAGAGAAAATACCATAATGCCAATTATTTAACATACGCCACTTAATATCATTCATTGCTTAATTTTTTTTGCTAAATTAATTACACAAACGGACTGTTTATTTTAAATTTGTAATTATGTGTGCTTTGTTGAGTTGCTTCAGTGAGTATTGGTATATCACTCAACATCTCAACACAAATTTAAGTTCCACAATTGCATACAAATAAGTGTGTATTTAATATTAATGTACATTTAATATTTAGATTTCAAATCGGAAACGCTATCGTGAAATATAGCGAAAAAAACTCTGAATGTGAATTATTGTGAAGATTCATATGCTCCATAATGTTTCGGTAGAGATTTGGTAAAAAATGTAGATCTTTATTTTGTTAATGGTTATGTGATATATTATTAAGTAACGAAAAAAAACCAGTCTAGCGTTGATACACAATGGGCTCTTATCTTTATTGTTTGAACGTTTTCTCCTACATGCACTTCGTTACAAAAGATAATATTTGTAGAGGTCGAAATTTCGCCCTCGCAAAAGCCGAAAAAATATCATTTCATATTGTTCGTTAGGCCGATAAGGGAAACTAGACGAAGGGATTTCCCAAGTGAGTTAAGACGCCCGTCCCATAAATGCGACGTGATCAGGCCAAAGTTCAAAATAGAAACAATATGATGGGCCAGCTTACTTTGTACCTTCACATACGGCCCATGTTTATACAGATCAAAGTAATTTGGCACGTAATCAACACAAAATTACATTTGCTTAAGTTGATTAATTGTTTACTTCGAGCAGCCTACTCAAATCTTCAACGGAAGTATGTAATTGTACTGTTTACGTTATATTATATATAAATATTTTCTACCTAACGATATTACTGAAATAATGACACAATTAAAATGTGATGTATAGAACCAAACCAATAAATGTCACTTCTGATATTAGGAAAAAACGTAACAAACTACTACAATTCTTTTTATGCTGAGCGATGAAAATTCAATAAATATTATCAACTAATCGTGTTTGGTAAAAAATATTTGAAGATTGATAAGTGTACCAGATACTGATTTCGATCCTAAGGAAATATAAAGATTTTAATAATATTAGTTAAGATCTCAAGAATGTGCTTTTATAATTAAAGGTGCAGTACTGTATGTACAGTACGCTGAGCGATTGCTTGAAATTTTGTATGGAAATTAATCTGTCAATGTAACACTTGTAGAAATTCACATTTTGAATTTAATGATGATATGGCCAAAAAATTGTGTTACACATGTTTAAGGTGTAAATTGATAATCTTTTATATTATACTCGTACATTGACGTAAATTTTCAATTTAACAACAACCATATTTAGAATAATAATTGATTGTTACCGTTCAACAGCTGACAGAATCCTGTTATCGTTAACTAAATCAAAAAGAACACATGTTCTTACGAAGTTTCAAAGTTTTTTAATATAAGCAAGCATCAACTAAAAATATTGATAAAAGCTGTCCCATGGCACATTCTCAAGAATCGATTTATATTTATATATTCACCAGATTTCACGTGATTCTCTGATAGAGTTGTATGGAACGTAACAAAAAAAACACATTTTAAAAGATACGAGGGCAAGATGTCTTCGAAAGAGCAGTCACTCAATCCTCGGCGCTGTACGTGTCACGTAACTGTGCCGGTATTCGCTACGTGATTTGGAATCTTTCACGTTTTTTTTTTTGTTAACAAGAAAAAACGTTTTTACCCAATCTTGAACCACGCATTCTACAATTAGTATAATAATATATATTTAACTTTTTTTTTCATTTCTCTTCGAGCTTTAACCATGTTCCAGAATAACGAAATTGCTATCTTGCATAAGCTCGTATGATACTTGAACATCTATAAGCATAAATGTTAAAATGTGAATTTTTAAGCCATGTTCGCTCCGATAGTAGAGTATATGGATCTTTGCAATGTCACGCAATGTCACGCAATGCAAAGACATGACTTGACGTATTATTTTTCATAAAAACTTGTTGTTATTTAGATAATTGCTCAACCTAATGGCCAACCAGTCCTGTATTTTCTGACAAAATATCGTTTTGGTTTTGTGACACAATCTTCAATGGACGATTTTTATTTTATTATTAAAAACAATTCAACCTATATTTTAATTTGATTAATTTAACGATTTATAATCATATATTTTTACATTTATATTGCTTTTTACATAGTATATCGATTTTATGTTACAATCATAACATCACAACATCACAGCTTGAGGTGAGGTTTGGTCAAACGGCTGCGAACAAACTCCTTTTTTCTACGTAATGGCAGAAAAATCTTTTTGTTTATATTCGCGGTTAACTGAACTCATAAGTAAGCGATCTATGAAAAATACGATCTTACTAAATATATTATAGATATTATACATACAAATATTATTTATCTCTAAAATAACGACGCGGAAATTGGTATTTGTCTGAAAATAGATACGAAAGATTAAATTAATTATATTTAGTCCGCCTGATGATCAAAAGATAAGCGTAATCACTTTAGTGTCAAAGTTTGTGGAGTCAAATATACAGTTACCCGATTTTAAGGAATCGAAAGATACAGACAGCACTGGATGCCCATTGGGTTGAGTCCCTACCAACCAATCTTTTTTAAAAACCTATGGAAAATATTTATTTTTTTATCTTAAGGAAGTCAATATATTCCATATCTGAGGTTGACATATTATGGAGATAAATTTCGTCCACTTCACAAACGGACTTATTATGAATAGTAAAACGCACAAAATCGTCGTAAAAAGTTGATTATTTCCGTATTAACTTCTCAAATGGTCATTTATTTATGCCAAATTATTTCTCAAATGAATGTTTTAGCTGTTTGAATACATAAAATAGTGTTTATTTTAATGAATTGGGTTCAATTACTTGAACTATAAATTTCTGATCTCTTTAAATAAATATATTTTGTTTCAATTCTCCGTAATACGGTAGAAATTATGATTTAATTCTCAAATATTAGTTGTTTTTATGTGAATATATGACAAAGAGATTATTTTCACCCACGGCATCTTTCATCTCTCGGCTACTACATCGCAGGTTATAATCGTTATCTATATGTCATAAGCTTAACCCTTTATTATATAAACTATGATAGAATTATTGTTAAGTACTTTATGAAAACTGTCAGGGTGGGGGTACATTCCCCCCGTCTAGTTATGGGTTCACAAATGGTACAGATGCTTTATACCGGCACCAGATTTTCGCAATTAGCCGACTCATTAGGTAAGACATTAATAAACTTTAATGTAATTATATTGTACAAATAATTAGCATAAAGCACGTATGAATCTGCCATTTTATGATGTCGTCAACCAGCGTTTCTCAAATAAAATCCAATAAGCGATTCCGAGTGGTTAAATATTTTTGTCAATACATAAAAAAGGTGCACGAAATCATTAATTCCTTATTTAATTTCATACAACAACAAGTGGAATTTTAATTAAAAATAAATCATTTTGTTTTACTCAAATCACTTTAGTTAAGACGATAAATGTTAAAAAACATACTGTTAATGACAAATATATTAAAATGATTTATACTGCAAAGGTCCTTGTAGAAATTCTAAGCTGAAAATTAGATTTTCATTTTTGAATTATTCAATTATATGAGGCATAATTATGCCAATGAGCAATACATATAAATATATTGTGATAAACGTTGATTATTTGTTTAGTTTTTTGTATTTGCAACGATCTTAGGTAATCCATATTAAAAATATAAATATAATTATATTTAGCAAATGCATACGATACGTTTAATACTATCAGCATATATCATACATTAGATAACAAATAAACTTTTTGGATTTTTTAACGTATATTAAATTCTTAAGCGTCACGAGTATAAGGAGAAACCCTATCGGTTAAAAAAATCATATACGTTTTAGATTTTACTGAAAAAAATATTAATATTTTTCTACACGATCTGTAAATAAATTTCGTTTTCTACATGTTCGTGAATGAAAAACGGTTGACACCACCTCTGCTAACTACTCAAATTAATATAACGTGGGTTTGGTCCAACTTAACTATCCCCGGCGAAAATAGTATTAACCTCACTATTTGTGCATATTTAAATAGTTTTAGATACAACTTAGTATGGAGTGATTAATATACGTAGCTTCAATCAAAACTTTATAAATGTAGGTTCACTTGGGTCGCACACTTTAATTAAAATCATGAATTAACAATAATGTTTTAATTATATTATTTAGAATATATGCATGAGGTAAGGGTACTCGTTGATTAATTAGAAAGGATTCTCGAGTATACCTTTAAACTTTTTAAAAGCTCTCTCAGTATTTCATGGCAAGTTTTACTGTAAGAGTGAAGTGAAACAGACCTCACTTGGTTTTAATGGGAACAAGTGCAAAACAGGTCATTTTATTACTTGTTAATAATATGCGATCAAATATTGAGCTTCTGAGAAGGTGGGTGAATTAATTTATATAGATATCAAAAAATAGTGTTTTTTTAGAGAAACTAAACCATCTTTAAGATCGAGGGAAAATCTTGTAAAAATAAAAAAAAACAAATAAATTTAACTAAAAAAACTCACTCCAAACTATAGTAATTTGACGTTGGTAATATAATTTACTACCACCTGACTGTTATAATAATATTTTTCTATTGTATGTTTTGTCTAAGCCATAAATGCTAATTTGCACTGAGGCGAGTAGTTTAGTGCAGTAGACAATAATGGCATATGCATACGTTTTGTCATGAAAAGCGTCATAAAAATAGTGTCAAAACATATTAATGAGCTATTGTTGTCTACTATATATACTAAATTACTCGCCTCAACGTAAACTATCCTTATGAAAATATTTATGGTAAAATTATTATTGTAGATTGATGTGCATATTTAGTTTTCGGTATGAAATTAGAGATAATCAATTTTGAAGCAGCCACCTACTATCAGTATATATAAACATTTAGATGGATTAGAGCTTGCAATTTAGAAAATAAGAGACGCAAAAGGGCAGCGTTTTGGAAAGGTTGTACGATTGAACTAAGAAAAAGTTTACATTAGCGTCTCAGTTAGAAGTTGTATAATGAAATAAGTAGTCATAAAACGTACGCAGGACACAAAAACTCTTAAATAATAATATACGTTTGGCTGGAATAGCAATCTATTTCGTTCCAAGCCATTCAATACGAACTCAATTATCTGGGCAACACGTTTTTGGGCTGTAACTAACTGACTACCACCTGAATGAATTTTCACAATCCAGTTGCGTTCGAAAAGATGGGATTCAAGCTATGATTTTCCCTTCAATACTAATTAGGAAAAATTTCAATTATATCTCCCATTGAAGCATCACTCCTAGCCATACACTGGTATATATATCCTTTCTCAAATACCATATATTTTAATAAACACTAATTTACCAAAACTATACACTTATATTTTCTCAATACAATTATAAATTTTACATCTATTCAGTGTACGCATATGAGAACACATAAAGTATCATGTGTAAGATTATTCTGCCAGCGTATAAAAATAAAAAAATACCACATAAAAGTGTCTAAGAATGGGAGAGGAAACAAAGGGAAATAAGCGATGATATATTATGATGCTAAAAAACACGTATGCTGGATGTAGGTAAATCCTTTTTAAGATTACCAGACCGAAATACCTGTCTGAACACCACCTTTTTTATCTTTAACTCTTAATATATTTAATCAAAATAATAACAATCATATTACTAAATTTTCAATTATTACTAATACTGATTTCATACGGATCATATATGGTTTTACAGGTTTGTAATATAAGTTTTGAATAAATTTGAATTGTTAAACTCACCACTTTGTTAGATATTAGATACTAAGTTGGGTTGATACTGTCGGATTTTAAAAACTGGTCGATACGAGTATATGTTATTTTTTTCATTATTCTCAATACTAATATTAATAAAATAAATGATTTAGTAAATATTGTATGATTTTTAATAATACAGTAGCGATAAAAATATTTATAGACATGTTTGCAAGTGCACAGTTTTATATTATAATTCATTCCTCAAGCCTAAAAATACTCATTCGATACTTATATTTTGGTTATCTGCATAATTTAAACTAGGTTTGAATGACGATTAAATTAATTAGTTGAAGGTTACTAGATACATTTAATAGTATAGAAGTAAACTCTCTAAGGGAAAGATCGTAGTCTCTCAAATTACTTTGTCGATAGCAATAGACGCATTTGTGACAAACAATATGTCCATAATATTATTTAAAAGCTTGATTTATATTATGCCATGTAAAGAATGAAAGCACCACAAAGGAATCTGGAAAAACAGTGAGAAAACAACTTGAATATTTAGTCAAAAATACACCTTTTACTTAAGTCAAGAAAATTTCACAAACAGCCTATCTATATACTAAATGAAGTGTTCTCTATCTGGGTAATCTGACATAGGTACGCCCTTGCGCCAGCCCGAAAATAGTTGAACAAAAAAGAGGCAGAATGAAGGGAGGCTGATTAACCTCCAAAAATAGATTTGGGGAATATTTTTTTCGCCCACTATGCACTGACCGCTCATACAAAAAAATCTTAAGACAATTATTTTGGGGTATTTTTTCCATTTCCAATTTGAATGACTTAGCATTTTATTTCGGCATTGTTTGTTTAACAAATCGCTGTTTTTTACTTTCTTAATGGTGTTTTTTATTTGTGTTTAAATGCGCATTTAAAAGTATTTATTAATGAGTTTTTAGGGATTTTTAGTTTGTAAGTTTTTAAAAGTTCTTTTTTGTATAAAACAACTGAAGTCATTAAAGGCGAAGTATGTGCTTTTTATTCAGCAAAGTTGTTTTTTTTACAAAGAAAAAAGAATTTTAATACATAGTAAACATGTTTTTTTCCGACTAAATGTTTTTCTTTATTTAAATAATCTCCAAAACGATTATGTGGTATTGAAGTTTGAAAAAATATTTAATACAATAGTTTAGAGAAATACATATTTTGTTTTATAGTTTTTCCGATAGCCTTTATATCTGACAAATTTCTATCAAATCTTATTATTGCCAGAATGAACTAAATCGGAATATTTTCTTTATTTAGTTTTATAAGTAATATTCAACGAAAAACTACTTGAAATATACTGATTAATTGTTCTAATATTTTCAAACTCTAAAGAAAGTACAAATACATCAAGATATAATTATTATATTCTGTTATAATAAACTCTGACATATAAAAGTCTTGCTAATAAAGTAACGTCTGGTACATAATTATAATTTAAAAATATATTTAATGTCTCATAAAGTGATGACAAAATAAAATTTAATGGACGTAGAATTTTCTAAAACGACAAATATTTTGCACACAATATAACCTTTGGAATCTCCAACTTAAGCATTGTTCCTTTTATCGTCTTAATTTAACGAGATGCGTGATTCGTAACTACCTATAGCTGAAGTAATAAAAAGGTATTTCAATGTACAAAAATTGCAATACAATGATTTTTGTAATCGTCGATGTTCGAGCGAAATTGGATAAGTTTGCAATCGATAAAATGATAATTTTAATAAAACAGTAGAGTTATCGAGTTAGAACCGAGGAATAATTTCGATGATTTTAAAGTTTTTATTTACAAAACTGAAATCAGTTTATATAATATTAAATTCATTAGCATTAAAAAAATACTATATCCTGTTTCCGAGAAAAATAAATTTGTGAAATATAAAAATAAAAAAACATGATCATTCGGTAGTAGGTCCGGTAATATTATTTAAAACAAACGGAATAATTCCAATGTAACACAAATGCTATAAATCTGTTCCAAGTCATTAGGTATTCGGTATAAATATAAAGCACCGATAGAATGGTACAAACATCTCAAACTTTGCGTGTAAAATATCGGTTATACGTTAGTTGGCACGATTGCATGCTAAGGGATGTAGGCTCAGTTGAGAGGATAAAATGGAGAGGTTCTCTATTTGATTTCCGCTAACCGCGCTATCCACGCTTGCCCCGAGGCCTCCAAAAAGCCACAGGATGTGTTTTGCGGTATTCCATTCCACGTGTGAATTATAAACATTGTTTCAATTGTTGGACAATACTTAATGCTGTGATATTCAAATCGAGACAGTAATAATTTTGTATGTGTAATTTTATCAATGTGCACAATGTTGTCTAAATACTATTTAGTCTAAGATTATAATCTATAGATCTCTGAATATGCTCTACATATGGTTATTACTCAAAAAAATATCAATGATTCAATTGAAAGTCACTATGACTTGAATATCATTTCAAAAGATGTTTAGCTATCATTATCAGATAGCTCTGAACAAATATATGAACTGATTAGATGCACAATGTAAAAAAGACCATTTTTAATTTGTTAGATTGATGAAACAGCTAATTTATATAAAAGTACGTAAAAATCATTGATGATATGCCATTGCAAAGTGAACATATTCCACTTTGCTTAAATTTAAAGAGGACCATTTTGAGCAAGTGTTTTTTTGTAAAGAAGAAAATATTATGCACTAGTAGAAAAAATATTCCTAAATGGTTATCTATTTAAAAAAATATTTATTGTATCGTAAAATAAAAAGTTCCTGAGAGAAGATCAAATCAATTTATCAATAAAAGTAAAAGAAACATATGCACTATGTAATATAAAATACATATCTATGTCTACCAAAATTACTCCTTCCAAACAGTAAACGGTAGCAATATTAAATTTTCACATGTGATTTTAATTACTGATGTTACATTTAATTTTAACATCTTAAAACATGACCGACGAAGGATTAAAATTGCTCTATAAATCCAAATTTTTAAATTTCAAATATATACATATTGACAATATGCCTATTCTCTTTAGTGTTGATGTTTACGTTATTACGCCAATAAACAAAACCTTTACGATAGTTTCATGAAAATTTAGTTCTAGCAATATTGAGCATGACAATTTTGTTATTAATGTACATGGCAACAATTGTCAGAGAAATGTCAAAAATGCAGATAGGGTAGGTATGGCGCAAGAAAAGGAAGGTTGTTCAAACAAAAATTCTCCCAACAACAACTCAGATTCTGAAGACGCAGCATCCTCGAACGGAAACAATTCGGTCAAACCCGATTTGGGTTTCGAAAACACAAACTACACGACCAATAATACCCTCGATAAAACCGCCAGCGGCAGCTCAGACAAAAATAATGCGTCAAGTTCGTAGCCAATAAACTTTTTGTTTTCATTGACATAAGTAATATTTTAATATCATGACTCGACTGATTTGTATTTTATTTGCAGAAGTCACCGGCCAGGGGCGTAAGGAAGAGAGTCCTTTCTCTTTTAAGCATTTTTTAAAACGAGATCTTTCACTTCCGAGTGCCTCCGCCAGTTATGAAGGCACCGGAGCTCGGCCAAAGATCTACCCTAGCGTACGTCCAGACTTGGACCTGCATCAAGAGCAGCCAAAGGAGAATCGGAAGAAAGAGAATCGAGATAATTTACTGGCGGAACTCATGCTCAACTACGAGCCAGGGAGTAATTTGATATCAGACACAGCTGAGACGTCGCACAGGCGCTCTGCTGATTTAGCGGATGATGCGTCAGGTGTACCCTCATTACCTGACTTTGTCCAGGATCATTTACTGGTCGAACAAGCTTATTTGGGCCGAAACGCTCCTCTGACAATTGATTTGGATAACCTCCCAGACTTCACCCTTAACTCCAATTACAATGAAGACTCTCAGCCGAAAGCGAGAGGATTTTACGAATCTAGACCATCTGAAGGCAATCCTGTACGGGAGGTTAATGAATCACCGCTAGATTTGCCTGGTCTTTCATTAGATTTGACGGAATCTGTAGCAAGATCTGATAGAAGAGATTCAAGAAGACGATTGCCATTTCCCCTTGATCTTCCTAATGCATCCTCTGCCAATGCATCAGGTAACTTTTTCTCTTCAAAATAAACAATTATTTTACACGATAATATGTTTAAATTCTGCGACGTTTACATTTTTGGAGCAATTTATGTAATAGAAATATTTAGGATTTTTTTTAGCAAGCAAAGAAAACTATTTTTATATCATAGTAGCAGTGGGATATCTTAGATACTTTACTTTTTAATATGTAAAGTGTATGATTCTCATTTTATATTCAACTTTGATATGGTGGGGATTCATTGCTTAGACGTTATTAGATTTATATTCATTGATTACAAAGCAAAGGAGTGCTAGTTTTAAATTATGTACATGCCATCAATTCCACTACATTAACAATTACCCTTAAAATTAAACTAACCACATTTTACTTATTTTATGACCAATGATACTTTATAAATCAAATAGAATGGCAATATTAAAACAATATAATTAATGAAATGATTTAATACATTTTTTTTTGCCTTGGTAGTCAAATTGGTAAGTTTGCATGCTTGTAAACATTTGATATTGAAGCTTTGGTGATTCAAGTCCACATGCTTGAATAGGCAATATACAATATGGTTCATCATCCCAGTTCAATATTATTGTGATTATCACTCTTCCATTACTTCCTTATGATTAATATACATTATAATAATATTTATAACTTTCATAATCTCTGATGATTTCTGTTTTTTTTATGCTTGAAGGTGGTGAATCATTCCGTCTTCCTGACTTCTTACCTGTACAGGCCGGGACTTCATCCCGAGACGATCTACTTGAAGAAAGACGATTACGAAATAATGCCGAGCGAGAACTTAGGGCTGCCCTGCAGGTTTTTTTCTTACCTTTCCTTAAAGTTATGCATATTGAGAAATCTAACAATAAAGAACCCATCTTTTCACAATTCCATTGAGAAACTAAGCCATTGAGTGAATCTTTAGTGTTGTTCACAGATATTTATATACTGTTCACATCTCAGTAGGCATATAGTCTGATCAAATTGTGTAAATAAGATATTGGGGTCAAAGAAAGATGACAGCTATCGGCACTAAATACGCAGTTTGATTTCATGCCTATTTTGTTTCTTGTTCAATTAAAATTTTGCATATCTCATTGTTTCTTTTGTTTTCCTCAGCAGCTATCTTTTGTTCGGTAATAATCAATAAACCACTTCGTTCTCCGTGTGTCAACAAACTAAGATTATTAGAAGTGTATTGATTGATAGCCTGTCCAAAGAAACACAGCTGATGATAAATTTCGAATAATTTTATTTGAATGCTATCAGACAATTTCGCTGCTGCGGCGGGAAGCAAGTGAGGCTCGTCAAGGAGAACAGGCAGCGCGGCGTGAACTGGCTGAAGCTAGAGCTGCTTCTTCACGACTTGCCAGAGATCTGCGAGGTGTCGGTCGAGTCTCTGCCTCTTCCTCATCTACTTCCACTGCAGCTGCCTCTGCTTACTTAGCTGCCCAATCTTCCTTTTTGGATGGAGATGAGGTAATTATCAGAAATAAGGTCAAACCACTATATAAATTTAGATCATTGTTCACACTGCAACGATAACTTAGTATTGAACAGATATTTAATATTTATATTGAAAAGCTTTACAGGTTATCTAGGGTGGGTGATGTTGATGTTTAGCTGTCAAGAGAATTAAGTTGGCAGTATCAAACAATGGCTCACAGGTCGGCACCTAGCAGTTCGTATCCATCGGCTTAATTTTGTTTAATATTTATTTATGACCATAGAAAATATGAAATAAAACTTGAAAAATGTCCTCCAACTGGAAATTAGATCTATACATGAACTAATATAAATAAGGTGTAATAATACAATAGTAATAATATTATGCTGGTGACTTCTTCTTACAACTAACACCTCATTATGAATATTTGATAATAAATTAAAATTAACTATGTATTATAAAAAAAAATCGACGGATACGAATTGTCACATGCTGAGCTGTATGTATACGTCAAAAAAAATTTTTACAGCTAAACGTCAAAAACTCACCTCTGTTACTTTATATATATATATATATAT
>JAGVSQ010001060.1:0-31971 GCA_022683975.1 Rhyacophila evoluta | reverse complement strand
CTCGAAAAAACGACATAAACGACAACCGGGAAAATCCTTGAAGATAAATCCTTATTTTATGATAGAAAAAAATACTAAGATTATTACAGATAAAAAATACAATGAGAAAATATAATAATCCGGTTAGTACTCGTTGTGAAAGATTTATTTTTTAAATGGGATTTTCCGGAAAATATTGATAATCTTATTTTTTAAATAGGCGAGTATTACTTATTACGCGAAGATTACGCTATTTTGTAGATGCCGGAGGACAGGAAAATAAAACGACTCTATAAACAAATTTAAATTTAAGTCGGAAAGGGCACAATTTAATAATCAATAATAGATAAAAATATTATGCAAGTGTACTGTCAAACAGGCTCGTATAATACTCAAATACCATTTCAAAATATAAATGACGATCTTTTCATACTTTAAAAAAAAAAAATATTTACCTAGACCGAAATCAATTTATTTGGTATGCTCCCCGAACGAGTTTTACACGTTGTCGGATGTAAAATTTGAAATATTTTTTTATTTTAATATAATTTTTAATATTACTTGACATGTTCTGATTATGAGATTCCACCCAAGAAAAATAGCAAGAAATTCATAAAAGACGAAAGTATGTTTCATATGGAATTTAATATGTGGGCAGCTTCTCACTGAACGTATCTTTGTTTAACTGTGTACCACGTCAAAAGCAATACCGGTATATTCAGGTATTTTTCCGCGTATATCTAAATATTTGACTTGATTTAATTAACTAAATTACAGCTGGAAATGATAAGAGAAAGAGTCATCGCGGTTTCGGTGTGATAACATTACTGACTGTGGTCCGAAGATCATAATTTTCATGTATAAAGTAAATGTACATTTAATATGCACGATGAAAACGTTGTGTGTTCTTTGTAGAGAAATATGAACTGATGGTGAATCATGGAAATTGATTTGAAATTAAGATTCATTATAAATTTAAAGTCACTTCGAGGAAATAGTGTCTAGGTGTAATTTTATTTTGTTTGAGCTATCATCATTCGTGCAAATACATACTGATTAATATGTCGTACATTTGTGAGAACCATAGTTAATTTACTTACAGTTAATTAACGATACATTACGTTTTATATTAATTGACACAATATTAAAAGCTATTATTTACGGTATCCACAAATTTGTGCGTTTCAGAAATCTACCGTTGCGGTGTGTGCACGTTTTTGTGCATTTCGATTACGTTCAACATTGTTTATAAAAATAGCATGCTTAGCTTTATTGACACGTGCTTCACATTTTGGAGTTAACGGAAGTACTTTGGGTTAATTAATCAATCCGTTGTAATCTCACTCAAGGCACGTTACATTTTTTTTTACAAATATGTCTGTAAACAATGCGTCGAAACTAATGGTATGTTTTTAATATCTTAAAACGCATTGAAATGATAAAATATCTGATACAAATACACGAATGCCGAGTGATTATTGGAAACGTTGTCGTCCTATTTGAACGGCAAAAACTCTTTTATTTGTATCCATCTACGTCTGATTATTCAAATGCTGCTTGATCAAAGCGAACCAATTTCCGCCATAGCTATAGAATTGGGCGAATGAAATGTTTGTCATCGGATTCGTTAGGAATCTCCTTCATTAGCGGGACTATTTTACGATCGACCCTTTGTAACAAGACCGAGGCAGAATTTTGAACATCGCTTATAAAAGCGAGATTCATTGAGAGAACGTCGGTTGGTTCTTGTTTAGTGATCGGGTAAAAATGATAAAACAGTTCAAGTGTCTAAGAAAGTGACACTTTTGGCGATGTTATATGATACGAAATACAGTTGGTGTAATAACGAAATGATTCAGGTATGAAAAATACTTATTTGTATTTCACTCGACAAGTCGATAGCGAGCAAATTATAGATTTACATAGTACAAACTTTTGTCTGAAAAACAACTGACTTTTAATTAAACTTAAGGCTTACGGTAAGTACTGCGCGTCTTTGCTGGATTTTAGTACAAACGAACCGCAATCAAAATAATTTGGGACGTCTTTTTATTATGACATAAATATTCATTAAAGTTCTGTTATAAATGCGACCGTGTGAAAATATTCACTCTAAAAACTTTCGAAATCATAACGCACGAATAGAATTACGTAAAATTTTGGCCAAGTTTAAATTATTCTATTAAAGGAACCGTGGAGTGTGCACGGAAGGCGTGAGCAATCTCAAAATAGGAAAATCGAAGTTTAAGTTTATTTTCAATATGTTTTCCTCGGGTAAACTTCATCCTGGGTGATGTTTCATAAAGATTATATTACGTTATACGTTATATGAATGAACCTTCATTTACTCAACAACAGAGTAACGTTTAATACAAATCATGTAACTAGCCACCTGCCTCTGTTGGTAAATCGTCGATAAATGATCTTAAAATGCCCTAAATATTTATTAACTGAATCTTTTACAAGTTATATTTCAGTTTTAAAATAATCACAGTGCGGAAATAATGAAAAATAATTAGTTGGTGGTTGAGCGTACATATGCACATATATTTCGATGATAATAATATGATGATGTTTTCAATGTATGCATACATTAAATACAATAAAAATTAATTTTTTAAAATTGACGTTTTAAAGTAATTAATTTTAATCATAATTCGAGTATATCGCTGTAATAATTACATAATTGATAGTTGTAGTAAGTTCTTCTTATTATGTTTGACTTGTAACGTGTAGCATTCAGCTATACCGTCAACAATTTTACTAGTGATCTATCAAATTATCAATATAGATATTCTGTTAGATAATAATTGTTAAGCATTTTGTGTAGGCGTAGGTTGATTAATCAAGTTTGTTAACTTTTAATGGATAATTGTTGTAGTGCTTTGTTGAACATTGTTCAAATATTGACCTCATATAATAGAGGAAGTTTAATATAATGCCTTACAAAAGTCTGAATTAAACTATGAAACTGCAACCTTCGTTGCGTCATACGGCAGCATAAAAGGAGCTCACCTGATTGATTTATGTTTCAGCTTCCTTTTCAGAAAGTGACGGGAAAAGATTTATTACTTTTTATTATAAATGTATTGTATGTATGCGGTAATATACAATGTATATGTTTAAAATCCATATTTATCCGAATATTGGCGGTTATGGATGTAAAACCTAAATTTGTGGGTTGTTTTTTACCTGAATTGGTTGTCAGCCAATCGCTATTCTATCCGGTTATTATTTAATATATATATATATATATACATATTTGATATCACGTAATAAGAAGAGAAGAGGGGGAGAAAATATGACGTGGGTTTCATATAATATTTTTATTTTATTTTCAAAATTGATACATTACAATTAGCGAGCTAATTTTAACTAATCAACCAATAATCAAATAGACTAATCTTTGAAAACACTTATGTAAATTAAGTCTTGGATGAATGTTATTGGGATATTCCTGTGCCAAAAACACATTTTTTTATACCTCGAGATACGCCTGATGAAGACTATCAACACGACGTAGGTGTGAACAACTATAGAGAGATAAGATAAAAAAAAACGTTCGACAGAAAAATTGATTCATAGAAAAGTTTAAAAATTTCACTGTTAAATACCTTCGTTAATATGTGTACTGTAGTGTAGATAATGCAAATTCTTATTGCAAAGTGTATTCTAATATATTAAAGACGATGCACAGATAGGTATTCGCTGACGAAGTATAGCATAAAGGAGCACTTGAACGTCTTGAATGGGATAGTAGGGTTTGATTCATTGCACCGATAGACATGCACACTGCCTGCCGAAGATATTTTATATGAAAGAGAAAAAGTATCGATTTTTATACTGCAACAGTGATTGTTAAAGAAACTGACATGGTTTATTGGTTTGTTTATTATTAACGGAGAAGTCAGCTTGAAGAAAAAAATATATGAAGAATCAATCAATAAGGACAGCAATTTTTATAATCCTGGATAATGTAACTAAGATATATAGGGATATTAAAGTGACAAGGTATATTTACCATATATTTAAGAATGTTTTTTTGTATTTCTCTTATAAAATCGATAAATCACTGGCAAAATATATGTAGTTCTCTTAGTCGATGAAATAGAAAGAGTAAGGGAACAGTAAAATTGGTATGAAGCCCGTGTACGAGGTAGAAATATTAATTAACCTCGCCTATTTTATGCGCTAATTTTGAAGAAGGTACAATGCACCTTATTTTCCTTGCGGGTTGGTTATTACTTTACGAATTATGAGGTGCAAATTTGAGTGCTGGGAATAAAACAAATATATTATTTACATCGTTATTAAATATTAATTATGTACGTAATTAAAAAAAAGGTTTAACAGTATTAGTATTATTCAGCTTTATTTATAAAAAAAACACTATCATAAATACTAAGTTTATTTATGAAAAAAATAAATAAAAAAATCTGAGAAAAAAGATTAAACAGTAGAAATAATCAGATGAAATTGAAAGAAAATTACAGAGTATTCACATGCAAAAATAGCTAGCTATCTACGACTGTATAAACTGACTACGTAGCAGATACGATGCTTTCACGTTAGATACTTATTTAGTATTTACGGCTCGTAGAATTAATGCTACGACAGGCTCGTCATCGTAGCTTTGGTAATCACTGCACGAAGAAGGTATTGTGTCATTCACCTGCGAGGCTCGGGGCGTCTTCCGGCGCCGCGACGGCAGCATTTAAGCTGTCTACGAAATATTTCGCTTGCCGACGACGCTACTAGACAATATCATTTTTAAATTGCAATACAAGTAGACTTTTAGATACTGTATTTTGAATGTATGAACGAGTTAATGTTTAATATAAATTATATTGCAAATGCAAAAGCGTAACTTAACTATAAAATTTAAAAAAAAAATTGTAAAATATATTCTCGTATGTAATATAATTAATTGCCCATTATAAACTAAATGATATTATATATCAGACTACATATGTATATTGTGTGTCATTAAATTATGATAAATAATTTAAGCCATGAAAAAGTTTTTGAAAGAAATTGTCTGAACTAATTTGATTTAAAGTCATTCGAGCACAATTCGCTGCACAAATCTAAACGGTGACATAATATAATATATTGATCTCTTGTCCTATTCATGATACTAATATTAATCTTGTGTACAAATAAATACACATAGATTTGAAGCTCTTGTATCAATTTAATGTTAAATAGAGCGTTTAAGTTTGTGTATGCCTTTCGAGAAATGTTTATGCATACCATTATCAAATACATAATAATATCTTTTAGTTGTATATGATAGTGTTGCATCAAAAGTACTTTTAAATAATTATTCAAACGTTTCAGAAGTAATACGTCATATTTTATAATTTGTTAATGTATGATGTGGAGTCATGTTAAGAACATTTAAAAGTAATTAGTAGCATGAACTTAATACCATTTTTGCAAAACTCTCAGATAATATATAACGTACAAGGTTGCTAAAAATCTTGGTAAATTTACATTAGTTTGTGAGCTTCAAAGTCTGAGAAGGTAATATTATACTTAGACTTGGAGACAATTAAGTTCTAATACCAGGCATATTGTTTTTGGATTTCTGTATTACGTTAATAAATGGTATGATTTTTTGGATATTTATACTGATGTTTTTCATATATATTTAATTAATTCTTAACGATAGACCGATTTAGTATTAAGAATTATTATTAGATATAATGGTTTAGATAAATATACTCGTGTGCTTAATATATCTATGCCATGATATCTACAGTTGATAAAATAGAATGTAATAGATCATAATTTGCATTTATAAGCGGAAGTTATTTATTCTCAGTAATAAAACATTTAGTTCTGAATGTATGCAATGAGTCATGCTAAGTTGTGTCATTTACAAAAAAGTGACCCGCTCAGTAAAGTAATAACCCGAAACATAATAGAATGTGTCAGCAAATAAGCAATTGATCGTGAAAATCATATTAAATTTACAATGTAAAAGATATTATAATATGTATATCTATACGTATCAAACGAAAATGGAGGCGAAAGAAGTAAGTACAACTCTAGCGTCCAGATGATAGATTAGAGACAAGTGGAAGATTGCAGAATATTGCTGCTGCCTTTACGAAGTCGGCTTCGGATAGTATACATACGTACATACCCACCTACACGTAGTTTACAATCGAAAGTACGAATCACTGCTCAGTACTAAATCGAATTGATGAGTTCATACAGGATTTGCCCAACTAATGCCTTTAATACTCTTAGTAATAATACAAGCCTGTAACAAACTTAGGAAAGCCACAATCCAATCATACTACTTCGACGAATCTTGCTTACGACTATATTTCTGACTGAGTTGTTTTTATTTTCAACCATTATATAATTTAATTATAAAATAATCATTCCTGTTATATTACAGTGGTAATATCTTACAGAAAAATCCGTATTTCAAAAATATACTTACTAAATATCCGGCTTTGCTAGAGATATATTCTAGACAAACTCATTCTTTATTAAAATTAATTTTATTTATTCCGTTTTTAGAAATTGACTTTAATATTTTAACAATATGTTTAGTCTCTTAACCGAGTTATCTCGCTCTCTGTTTCCGTACCTGGGGGCCGGTCATACAAAATGAGCGAATATATTCGCTCAAGTTTATCAGTTTTTCTCGACAATTTCTAGTACTAATTTGAATAATCTAAAATATGGGACATGTAGAAACATCTATTGGAGTTCTAAATAAATACTATGGTATAACAGTTTATTGATATTAACGATTTTACAGAGATTTAACTAAAAGCTTCGCATGGCAGTCGAAAAATAATTATACAATTCACGGCCTACCAGGATCGGCCACACAAATACCTTCCGGCACTTAAAGGGCCAAGAAGATCAGTGATGATTTTAAATGTTGAAAGTAAAACAGTTGATTTAGAAATGCTAACCAGAACGACACACAAAAATTTCATTCCGCCGCTGTTCCTCGTTTGGAAAAAAATCTTAGGACTGACAGAAGCACACATGTACATATTTTCCGTTTTGTAATATTATACAAATTCGATATATAACGTGATTAAAAAAGGAAAGAAAAAACATTGCAAAGGAGACTCCTTGTGAGAAAATGTGTTGAAATGTATGTATACAGTCCATATTTTTTTCCTTATAAGTACAATTAATAATGTCTCTAATATGGGTTGTTGTCATTTTAAATGACCTTCTATAGATGAAACCGGTCGTGTATTAAAACTCGGCCATCGAGGCAAATAAAATATACACCATCCGTTAGTATTCATGGATGAACCATCATTCTTAAGTATTATCATAAAAAACACGTAAATAATAGTACCAGATGAAACGAGTTTTGGCATAATATATTATTTTTTCGCATATAGCTAAAAGCAAATATTATTATTGTTTCATAGTATGTATTACTTTTAATTTTACAGTTATAATATAATTATGATATTATTCTACCACGTTATATATCAACCTAACCTAAACTATTTTACACAAAGAAAGACATTTCACAACATTATTGGTGCATTACACAGCGAGTTATGTGATTCGAATTAATGAGATTTTTAAAGTGATAACTATTTTCACATTGTTAAACAAATACACTACTTTTGGAGTGGCATCTACCAAATGACACATTATCCTTGGGTTTTATGCAAAAAATGATCTTTATCAGTCTTTAATTACATTATTATCGATACATGAATAATACGCGAATGATTAGCAATACCTTCGACAGATTACATTTGTATTCAGCGATTTCCGCAAACAGGAAACACCAACCTAGAAAAATTAGCACGTGGCCGTCGTCACGATAAAACGTGTCGTCATTGTAGTCAACAAACATAAACGAAGATGTTTTTTTTCTTGTGGGAAAATAATGTGGTATGGTTAGTTTATCTACTTTAAAAACTAATAAAGCATAATAACCATTTTGAAGAAGACGTCGAGGTTTATTTTTTATTGAATTAACCCCAGAGTATTGTGAAAAGAGTTTTTATTTTTATAAATATAATGTACACAACTAAATACACGTTTTGCCAAAAGGAATCAACCCGTAAATACTACATTATTTTATAAATTCAACCTTAATTAAATTTAAAAAAAAAGAATGACCGACCAAATTTGGATGCAGGAAAGAGGGATCAAACCTCATTCACTATATTATTGTTCTGTGCGGGTCGATGCATTTTCCTTAAACAGGGTACGACATTACGCGGACTCAAAAAACAACGAGACACTCAAAATTTTGCAAGAATTTAGGGGGAGCACAGCCACTTGGGGAGCGTTGGCTCTTTATAGAAGAAATGAACGCGAGCTAAAAGACGAGAACGGTGCAGTAAACATTTTGTTTTCGAAAAGGAGGCCGGGCGGTGGGCTAAAACAGATTGTGAATTTATGATATAATGGATTGCAGTTAAATGGATTACATTTCAACTCACTGATTTGTATCTCAATAATTTTATAAAATTGTGCCACTGTTAGATGGCTTTATTTATTATACATTGATAGAGAGCATTTTCACAGTACGATTCCATGACATTAAAGTTAATTGAAATAGTGCATGCATTACCCCAAGAGATGTCTGGCAGCACATGTTAGAATACGCTTGTTTTTCCATCCTGCACTAAGGTAGTTAAATGATGTTTCTGATACATTGATTACATAAAGCATTCTATTCACAACATACAATAAAATAAACTATTGGAATATTTCACCCGAAATGAATTTTTCTTACAAAGTGATTTGCTATAATATAGATAGATTAAAATCAAGTGCATATTTATAGCCATAAAAGCACAAGCAACGCATGATCACTGAACATTGTGACTAAAAGTGCTTGCTTTTTTACCCCACATACTTTAAAAAAAATACTACATATAAACAATACAATAATATCATCAATTAACATGTTTGATATTCAATAGTATACATTCTGTTTATAAAATTCATAATCTTTTTATTATTTTCAGTATATTATTCGATGAATTCATAATTTTCTGTCAACTATACTTCAAATAAATTAAATTGACGTGAAATTGAAAAGGACCTGACATCACATACGAAGAGTAAAAGTCTCATCGTATTGTACTTGTAGTTAAATAAGTTCATCAGAAGTAGGACGATATGCAGCATTGAATATCCGACAAAAGCAAACAAAAAACTTCACAAATAAATCTACAAATAAAGCATCTAATTGTAAGCGTTTTTAAAAACTTAAAACGACAGAAAAATAATGAGGTTATTTCTGTGGCTAGAGCGTGGTTCCGGGATAGATAATTATTCATTCATTGATTACATTACAATAAAAACATCATTTTAATATAACTAATTAACAATGCAATTTATTATACGGAATGAAATAAAATTTCAAAATATGTTTTTATTTATTTGTAATATTTTTTTTTATTGTTTGTGTAAAAACGTTGACAAGACATCATATGATAAAAAAATTATTTACGTGAAGATTTTTGAAATCGGTCGACCCCATAGGCAGCAACAATATTTATTTAATTATAAAGATATCGAAGCTGGACACTTGTAAGCTTTTCGTTAAGGGATCAGAGTTATTTTAATAAGTAGGGTGATTTCTGAAATAAATTTGACCAACAGATTGTAACGTTTAGAGTGAGTCATGAATGGTAATTTAAATATGCTTTCCATCACGAAATAAGTTCGATGAAACTTTTTCTTATTCCAGATCTGTTTCCTAAGTACAGCATGCGGCTCATGTCATGGCAGCATCCCGCAACTTCATCGATGTTATGTAGATAGTATTAAGGGCCTTCCTGGATACCGAACACCAATCGCCTTCAAGAATAGGCAGGTTAGGTTGTATCTTCCACGAAGTATCCAAAGCATTTTGTAATTTCAATCTTTTAACAATGAGTGGCTGTAAGTTTTCTTATTTTTTCGTATACGTATGGATAAAGCTAATACTTATGAATTAACTTAACTGACTGAAATTCGTGTTAAATTGCCTTAAACTGCATTTCAGTGTTATTATATTTTTATCGTATTTTGTTTGAATATTTTATTAATAGTGTCAAAGTTTTTGTTTCAATTTTAACACCATTTTCAATACCCAGCAGTGTAGTAACCGAAATACATAAGTACAATTATAAACAGCAAAATTTTACCAGATATTTGATACGTTGATTTAATTATTATGTTGGTAACTCACAGAAATTAAAAAAAGAACTAAGTAGGTACAAAAGTGGACACAAGAGACTTAAAATGTAACTTACTAAAGGATTTCAGGCTGTGTTTTCAAATTTATATAAAAAAAATCAAGTAGTAAAAGTTACAATACGTGGCACGACTGTTGATTTGATGCCGAAGTGACAAAGTCGACCTTTCGAGGACAATCGAATTTATTAAGCCTCTCCAAGAGCAATTTTAGAGTAAAAGTTGAGAACGATTTTTGCATAATTCTATCTAAAGTTATATTCCATATTGAATTTTATTAATTTAATATTTACAATAAATACATATTATGTATATTTACAACGTAGAAGATTAAATTAATAATTTAAAACATAATTTTACTAAAACACTGAGTTTAGATGTTGATAAGATGACGTGCGATTGGTTTTTCTTCTATCTTCGAGAAACAGATTTTAAATCTGAGATTAAATGTATTGATAAACGAATAACTATTAAAATTATATGATGTTAGTCAGCAGCCGATTGTCGAAATTGTGCTCGCCCTGGTTGATTTTTAGGTTTTATTTAGTCTTCTCGAGTATTATCGATTCTGTATTAGGTAACATATTATAGTTTCATCATTTCAACATCGTTTCGTAGAATTCGATAATATAAACATTTAAGATTACTTAACAAGGACGTCGTCTTATACATTGCGAGTGTGAAAGTCGACAGTATTAATAAGTAATCATTTATTGTAAGCCAGTCGAACAAAAAAATATTTAGGTACGAGCCCTGGGCTAAAAAAATCATGGTATTTATACTAGTAACTGTCAAAATAAAACGTTGGTATAATAGCCCACAAAGGGTTAATCTACTCATCTGCCAAGAAAATAAAGAATTATTCGTGTCGATAATGAACTTATGAACTATTTGCAATTTATATGTATTTTTATATTACAGATAACCGTGGAAGTAAAGTGATTGTTATATTTGGTGAATTTATTGCCTAGTAACAGTGACGTTATGTCATCAAAATCACGTAGTGTAACGTCTTATTTTTTATGATAACCATAACGTGTATAACATGTGATTACACGCATTCGTCTAAAATAATATGAATTGTCTTTAGGCTATCAATGTGTAATAAAAATAATATAAAGGTGTGGCTATATTGTGAAACTGTTAGAATCGATTTGACAGTGTCTGTCTACTTACAAACTCATCATGGAAAATTCCTAGACAACGTATCATGTTGGATCAATCAGAAGTTCCATGAAGCTAAACGATCAATTATATGATCGATATAAATTTATATTGAATGATGTCCTGGATTTTACTGCTTTTAACGCTGGAAAATCCGTAATAGAATTAATAGAAACAGAAAATATTATGACTATAGAAATAATCTAACATCAACCTTAAATCAGTGTCGATAATACGAAATTAGAACAAAAGGTCGATTATTCGGAGCACAATCATGTCAATTAATAGATAAACGTAGACGTCAGTGAAATATTTTTTTTAATCCTGAATATTAACAAAACTTAATGTCTGAAACTTAAAATATATACAGGGATGTAAACTATAATAAAGTCTATAGTTTATTATATGCAAATAGTTATGATAAAATAATTCTGCCGAAGCTAGATTTATAACCTATTCATAATATTGAGTCGAACGTTTTATCTTAACGGAGACTGGAAAGATTTCTTGTGATTTTATATGTACGGATTTTTTTGCATATTAAACTAAATATTGTATAGAATATGTTTGAACAATGTTTGTTCGGTAATTATCCCGATTCAAGGGTCCCCTAATTACCACGATTAATTGGTGCACTATTACTTAATTGCTGATGCAAAATAATATTATGTATTTCTTATATTAAATGACCGAAATGTTATAGTACATGTAATAGAACTGCAATAAAAACAGATTTGATGCCTTTTTAAAAAAAAATTACCGCAACTTATAAAGAGAGTTTCAATTCGGAAAGTGCAAAACTGGATGCTTTATTACAGGCTAAGCGTTTGACTGACAACCAACTCTTGTTAACATAATCTGTCAAGATAAGTTATCACATTGGGCCGATCCATATGCCCCTCATTCAGAGCGGTCATTGCGTAAAATATCACAATCCATGATCTTAAATAAAAGAATTTAGTAATGTAAAATATATTTTATTTTCATTTATACCCGTGAATTACATAGAGTTCGCCTAAAAGACGTACATGATTATAGATTAGTGATATAAATATTGGTGCGTTTATGTAATTATTGATTTTCTGGATCGAGAGATTAAATATGCTCACACTTCTTAACTCAATGTGAGATGTGACTGAAAAGCCGTAATACTGCTTAGTAATTAGTGCATAATGCGATAAGCATTAGCCACTTATAACCATTATCTAGGTCGGTTTGTATTTAAAGCATCAAAAAGCTATTAAAAGTGAACACTTTTATGGAAAAAGATCATGGATAGTGCTTTATATACGGCAGTCTCCTCTACATTTTGAGAATATGAGATCGTGTTTATTGTTTGGTTCGGTTTACTGTACATTTATGACGACATATTAACAATTTCATTGCGAAAGATTTACTGTTACAAGCGCGTTTTATAAGTTAATATTTTTATGGGCGATGGTAATTCTGCCCCACTTTAAAACTCGAGAAACATTATAGCAGCTCCAAGAAGGGTAAATAATGGTTTCATGTGCCCAACGATCCGAAAAAGTTACGGCAAAGGATGTACGTTTGCACATTTGCAACCGTTCGTGCAAATTCCAATGTAAACATGCGACCTTAGACAAAAAGTGGGGCGCATTTTTCGTAAATTATACGATCTGCATCTAAGAATACAACGTAATGGTAGAAAATGATATCGTTAACAAGAACTACACGTCAGAAATACAGAGAATTAAAGCAGAGGCGATTTGAAAAATGATAAATTAACGGAAATTTTAAATAAAAAAACTACTTAACCGCATCTCTCTCAACTTAATACATTGCACAAAAGCGTTCCATAATGGTATATAAACACATCTGTAGATACTGTTTAGATAAAATAAAATATTTAACAGGACCTTCGAATGAGCTTTAAAATTTTACATAGTTATGTGATATAAATGATATATAATACTTAGTTTGATTTTCACTACTGATACTATCTTTTTGGTATTTCGTATTAAATCATTATATAAAAACATCAATTCTTAAGAATCTTTAATCGAAAAATATGTTTATTCAAGGATTTTTTTCCAGTGTTAGTTAGATTATTCGGCAGTGAAAGAGTAGTGCTGTGACACGGAAAGTAAAAAACGCTGTTGAATATTTTCATGCATGGACAACATGGCAAGAGGTAGAAGATGATAGCATAATCAAAGTTATTTAATATTTAGGTTGTTCTTACAATTATGGATTATAATTTAATAAATAAATCACGTAATCTGTTAAAACGGAGCATTACTATCAAAATAGTCTGCATACTTATACGATGTACTTAGCATAATTGTTTCTTAGTTTTATTACTATCTACTTATAATAAGTTTTTTTTATGGGAGCTATAAAAGTAAGCATTTTTTTTTTGTTCTTAATGTGATACAAAATAATGTTTTGTAATCGTAAGTTGGAAGAATGACATAACTTTTTTATGTGACATTCGAGTTTTGCCATATCGCTATAACCCTGCTTTAATCACCCTAATGTTTTTTTTATTATTTTAACATTACTTAATAAATTGTCAAGGGGTGCAATGTTAACATTTTATTCGTTGGAGGAACTGATGTTTCCGCGTAGCTAGAAATAAAATTATTCTAATGGTTGCAAATAAAGTTACCTATAACGTCATAATTACTAAAGTAACTTTTTGATATTATACAAAAAAGTTTCACGTGACATAAATCTCAGTGTACAAGCATTCATTTTAAACTTTTACAGTTAGTCGATTAGACAAGGACAAAATCAATGATGACTGCCACATATATATATATATATACAATTCAATTGTGAGAATATGACAGTGGCGGTTGTTGATATAATTATAGGAAAGTGACTGCACTTATGGTTGTTTCAAGTAATAACTTCAAGAATAGGTGAAATTAATGGAATGATGTAACTTTAAAATTTTGATGTATGCTTTATCTGATATCAACGATATTAAGGAAAGTAGACCCTCATTACAAGAAGCCCAAAAACCAAGATTGAGCACGAACTGAAGAGTAATCAAATAAACTAATGGTTAAAAAAAATGTGAGCACGTGATTCGCAGGAAGTCACCATGAACGTTGACTGCTAAAATGACACTGGGCTGGGTATGTTGATTAACAAATAGATGATTATAAGATGGTGAAACCTGTTGGGTAGATGTCTAGTGAAAATATGCGAAAGAAAAATACAATAGTTAGGACTAGAGAGGGAGAAATCTTTTTACGATAGTGAAACGGTCACAATTGATGATTTTGGTATAGAATAGTATCTAACGAATGTGGCATCCAGTTTAGATTCCAATTTGAATTAAATTACAAAGCTTATTTGTCCTAGGTAAAGCTTCGACGGGTTTCGAAATAGATGGCTTTATTATTAACATTGGTCAAGTTGACGGCAGCATAATGGATAATCTATTTGCCCAAGCAATGTTGTATTTTGTCTATTGACTTGCATTATCGTCCATGAATATTTGATAGAACATATTTTCTGTTGAATTTTATTTTTTATTTCAGATAAAATAAAAATAACACTAAGTACGTGGAGAAAGACATTTTTGTGAGATAAATAATAGTATACTCATATATTCAGCTTAAAGTAAACATAAACTATTGAAAACTAGTTTCGAATAACGTGGTAGTACTGGGTACACTATGGCTGATTTGTTGGAAATGTGGTTAAATTAGATTTCTATTTCATTAAAATATCGAAAAACGATAAGCGGATGACAAATATAGCTAAATATAAAGATAATATATTTTAGTGAAGTTAAAACTAAGCAAATGTGTTATGTAGCGATAAAACCATTTCTGGTCGCAATGATGATTCGAGGGAAAAGTTGGAGAAAAGAGTTCAAGGAGGGAAGAAAACATATATGATTACATTACTTAAATAAGCTGTCTTGAAATAATTCGTGATCACCTAGACATTCTCATCATACGCGGGGAAGTTGGCACTTAGTAATAGATTTTTATGAAGAAAGCAAATAATTTTGTAGAATATCTTTTTTATTGGTATAAACAATTTGCACGATTTAATGATTTGACGTATTAACGATGATAAAAAATAGCTCTTCGAATAATATTTCGTAGAAATGAAAAAAATATCGTTTTATCAATGGTATCGATAAAGCAAAACGTTACACGATATTTTCAAATTAAGTAATGAGCTTTAAATTAAGTTAATCCAAGAAACCTGTAATCCAGTCCGTATTGCTTTATCAGATAATATACATAAAAACAAAACTATTTGATGTAGAGATTAGGAAAAATCTAAATCATAATAGGTGAGCATGCGCATATAAATAAATACTTTCAAAATATTGAATTTAGTTTTGCGATTTTATAATATTTATTACCGAAAAATGATACTCAACAATTCATCCGTAATCAATCATACAGATGTTCAACGAAAACATTGATAAAAACATTTCCACTGGAAAAAATACGAGTAATAAAAATTTATCTGTAATGTTTACCTATGATTACTAATGAATAATTACAGATTTTTGTGTTGCGTAATTAAAATGATAGTGTGTAATTATATTATCAGCTGTGTAATGTACGTAAACATTAAACCTTGTACACGTTTTGGTGTGAAATACAAAATACGTAAAGGACAGTAAATGGTGGTCAGGGTTACTTCTTGTACGCTGACCTACAAAACTGAGAAGAATTACTATAAAAAATATAAGTATTCGGTTTACTTAGATATTACTTCTGCGTATGAAGTCAATAAGCGGCAGCTGTTTTGTTGCGGAGACTTTGATTTGAAGAATTCAGCATCGTAAAATTTATGAAAATATTATATATACATATAATATATTTTAGAAATTTGTAAAAAAAACATTTTCAAATGTTTTATAGCTGTATGTCAGCCGCTGCGATATGGCTACATATAAAGTTATGTTTTTTTAATGTTGGGAAATACACGTAATTAAATGGTATTTAAAAAAATGTAATTTTCAGTATTTTTTATGGGGCACACAAAAGAAAATATGTTGAAATGTTTTGTGTTTAATTTACAAAGCGGACTCGTAAATACGTCTGCAGAAGGAGATGAAGAGACGATGATTCATTAAAATATTGTGCCAATTGAAAAAAAAATCTCCGTATAAACGGTCTTTTAGAAAATAATTTAGCATTCCAACAAAGATATTAATTGAACATCCAACCAATCAAGAAAACGTTATTCAGCAATTACTTAATTAAAATTCGGAAATGTGCTCAGATTAAACGAGACAGAAAAGTTTTTTTTCCGGGAATTCCTTAAAAATGAGTTGACAAAAAGAATACAATTGAAAATTGAGTTATAAAGTGTTGAATTGTTGAAGATTTAATTAAAAAAAAAATCTTTATAAATGTAGCGATGTGGAATATAATATTTACACAAAACATAATTCGTATTTATAGTACGTTGATTTTTCTTGATACAATTAGTACGTTAAATATAATATTAAGTGAAACGATATATTATTTCTGTTAGTTCACGGTTGAAATCATAATGGATAAGTTAAGTATTTACTATCCATCACTCATAATAAATACGGTTACTATAAAAGTAGCCCGTAAACGTAAGGTTCAACAGATTCAGGTTTATCGATGGGCGCATTGAGTGAGATGAAAGAAAAAGAAATACATTCTCAAGTTTCCCCCCATTTTTAAGGTTTAATACGTAATACATTTTTCAGATAATGATAAAAAATACTTTATAGATTGGTACGTGATAGTTATACTCGGAAGTAGAAATTGATCAATGTAAAATCGGCTAGAATGTAGAATGAAATCGGGCGTACATTATCGTGATCACAACGTAACTAGTAGATTTCGTTCCACCGATAAATTGAGAGGGCTGAATTATTAGAACTGTTGAAAGCTGTTCACGGCAGAGGAAGTTTACCAAACTGTATGCGATTCAAGTCCAATTGACACCTTAAATTCACAGTTTTCACAGCATAGAAATGATCATTTAAAATATAAAATATTCCATTCCATTGTATATTTTTATGCAACTTTGATGTTTCGTCGGGTGTTTATAATATTCAAACATATTTAACATCTGTTGGTAAATAAATTTTTATTCTGACAAAAAAAGTCTTGTTTTATACAAAAAAAACTACGGCGCAATTGTAATACGTCGATGAACGACATATAGATAATGTTGTTTTATTTATTGTCAAAATAACGATTAAAATTCTTGTTTTTTTAAAGATAATGTAATAATATCTCAAGATTATCGTAATTTAATGTATTACTCAACAACAGGCAAGTAATGCCTAGTAGAAAATATTAAGACTAGGTCAAAGTCCTTATAAAGAATTCAAAATTATAGAGTAATTTGTACGACGAGGACGCTGAGAGCAGAAATAAATTTCCACACAATAAAACAATAATCGCCAAAAATACGCCCTCTAAATGAACCGGCTCTAATTATTTTATCATAATGTTCTTATCTCTTTTACATTTAACATAATCCTTACGTATATACCCGCCTAAGTAAATAGTGAAGGTCCTCCGCCCTATACAGAATACATATTTCAATAAATTTATGCGAACATTATGCAGAACTCGAATTATTTCAGTTCGCCTACATTATTAAAAAATAAACATAGAATTTTCACAAATATGTACAAATGGTTACTATTATACTATCCGAAAGCAATAATGCGTTGCAAAGCTATCGTTTTCGCGGATATTTGTTCAAGAAATTAACGGATATTTGAGAACCTTCGCGGATATTTTTGAGTAAGAAAAAACGTCCTACTTGATTTAAAATTAATAGACGAGTTTCAGAATAAATAACAGAGCAAGTCAATTTTATTTTCTCCAATCATACGTATTGTTGAAATGAATATGTGATAAAATAATTAATGCTTAACGAAGATATTATATCATATTAAAGAAAATTGATTTTAAATCATCACCCACTAAAAATTACGTTTTCGAATCAAAATATAATTAAAACAATAAAACTTATATTGATGATTACGATCGCTAATCATATTATCGGTTTCATTTTTTACTAAGATTATAATTATGATCGATGGATGATAAGGGTATATAATATTATATATTGAAGATAATTTGATGATAAAGCGGAATAATTTACCCACATTATAAATCTAACATTGTGTGTAATTGATTAGATTATAAAAACATGATCTTAAACATGATAACTGATAAGAAAACATGATAAAATAATAAGTAACAGGGTCACTCCATGAAAAATTAATCAAGATAAAGTAGATTGTGCATGGCATATAAAGTATTACAATAAATTGATTGTTGATACACAAAGTATTTATCGGTAGCATTTATTATGTTATATAAGCACATTTAACGCGCAAAATTGAAATGATTAAAAACGGACTAGTGTGCTTTTTTTCAAATTAAAGTTCTTGAAGAGGTTACTGCATAATATATCAATATTTTAAAGGAAAATTTTTTGGACTCCGTTTGAATTTATTAATGCTAACATCTTTGAATTAATTCAAAACGGCTTTATAATAATGTTATTCTCTATTTTATGAATTTGGTATGAGCTGCATAAATTATTTTACGTTTCTTTACGCGATGTAAAGTGTATATTTTAAGTTCTCGAATACATCTTTCATCCTTTCTTACTCGAACGATTTCAAAGCTATCGTAGATTTTAAGTGAATATAAACAGAGCATGGATTTTTGAAGCTGTTTAAGTTGGGAGGGCATCATGGAATGACCCGCTGAGTAAATAAACAATAATGATAAATGATAAAATAGGAATATGTACGGTACCGAAGCATTGTCTTATAAGTGGGCAACTCATCAAGTATTGCCAAGGCGTCGGGGTAAGTGCCTTCTTCCTCCTGGCAGAAGAGTCGCACTCGGTTCGTCCGCACGGGGCGAACATCACTGGCCCCTGGCTTCCGTCACCTCTGGTCCATCCCCACTCTTATCCTGTCACCCCTCACGATTGACGAGAGGAAAACTACCACGGGACAAAGAGACAGCCATGCCTCGCACACGGCACCGCAAATCACTGGCAGCTTTTTAGCCTGTCGGGAAAAGCCAGCTACCCGCACTTTGTTATTCCCGCCCTTGTCTTGACGGCAAGAAAGACGTCCGCACACTTAAACTGTTCTCCAATATATTTGAAAGTATTATTCTTTTCACTCACCGTCTTATTTTTTCACTATTGATATCCATTTTCGATCACTGAGTCTGGCTTCATAATAATATGTAACTAAATAATATATTAACTGAATTGTGTTCAAATTTTACTATGTAAATGTACTATTCTGTATAAATGATAATACATGTATCATTAGCAAACTATGAATTTATAATGCCGCATTTTCAGAATTGATAAATTACAATAAAAATATATTAAAATTCTAATAGTACACCGAGAAATTTTCTTAGTTTTAGCAAAAAAATCAAAGTATTTGCATATTTAAATATTTTACATTTCACTAATACTAGTTGAATGAAAAATTCATTCATTCTAATATATTCATGATATTATATGACAATTTTATTGTCACGTCGGCATTATATACTGTGTATACATTATGTATACAACATCTTGTTTTAAAAAACAAATATTACTTAGTAATTAAACAAATAAACAAAGAGGGGAGCTACCTGACTATCTAATGTAAATAGTACAACTGTAATAAAATTAAATTGAATGAATCCTTATGTAAATATGACACATACGTATATTCGTGGCTAGTGCATGCGAATTGATTGATATTCATATTGTTTTGGAATAACTTTTCAAAACAATTTTCGTTATCACAAAAATGTTTATAATTGCAACAAAAACAGTTCAATCGATGTCAAAATGTGTTATGTAGGTTAAGAGGTGATTCTGCGGTTTAATCTAAATCAGGCGCCGCCTAACATCACATCAAACTTGCTAAGTGCATACTATGAATAATATAATATATACTCGTATATATAATCCACTGATGTGTTTAAGTCTGCATATCGAATTAATATTTTGGCGTTTTTTTTCTATTTAGTAAAAATAGAAACACAATAAATATATTATTCATGATTATTAAATTTTGTTTTTTAAATGCGGGTTAAATATCAGATATAAAATGTGTTTTTATAAATATGCTGATAGCGACATTTTTCTGTTGATAACTCGATTTTTAGACTGTTTTTTTTTTTGTAATGACAGTATTTCTCCAATGAAATAATAAAAAGTGTGTTATCCGAAATGTTAATATTTTTTGCTCTGGTGGCCGTGATTATTGGAGACAATCGAACTTTAAAAGTTTGAGATTAATTTAACTGCTAATAGTAAGTACAGATGTTTTGTTTCGATTACAATTCGTATGCAAAATAACTTTCATTGTGTAGCGGCTATGCAAATCGGACAGCAATATGTAAATAAATCGCGATAAGTAAAAACTTTGACGGTTCCGTTAGTCTGAGATGCAATGTCGTAGGTCAAAAACAGGCCGCCTCCTATTGATACTTTCAAAGTCAGCAGATATGTACGATTAGGGACTGTTTCGCTGCGCGGCGAAGAAGACGAGTCGGGAGAGCGGTGGACGCAGGGTTCGACGGCAGACGCGGCCAGATAAACAGACGATAACACAATTTGTAGAGACCGGACATACACAGCAGGCACACGCACGCATACACAATTTACACACACACGCATCTACACATGCACCGGACTAGCATACAGAATCAGCCGGGCACACACACAGGCAAAGAGTTGCGAGAGTGATCCCGAATTCATGAAAAACCCACAAAACATCCTCGAAAGCCTGCGGAAAACTCACAGATCACGCCCGATCATCAAATAATAACTTACGCAGATACTTTTTACAAGTTAATTTTATTATTTCGCGTGTTTATTATTTAAGCCGCGACGCCAACAATCTAGAGAGCAGTCCATTCGCGACGACAACCGCGGACGTACTGAGTGAGGCAAAGCGGTTGTGAGAATTTCTGTCGGCTCGGCGATAGCGCGAGGAGAGCTGCTGGCGCGCCGCAGCGCAGACGGTGGACATGGGCGCGTGCGCACCTACACGCTGGCACGATGAGCGCACACGTTTCATGTCAAGTATTTAATATATTTTCACGCAACGCACACTAGTGCGCTAGACTGCTAGAGCACGATGGAGCGCGAAAAGGCAAGTGTTTTGATTTCGAAGGAAAATTTTTATTTTCTCACACGCACATCGGCGCCAACACGTGTGAACACATCCGACTTTGGATCACGGAATTTGAAAGTATACGAATGATTTTTAATTTCAATGGCCATCGATTAAAGAGCAATCCGGTAAGTAGATAAGAATATTGTTCAAATCCAAAAATATTGGAACGCCTTCTTGTCCAATCTAGCAAAAAATACTATTATAATACTAATCACTATTGAACAAATAATTATTGCCATATATACTGCAACAATTTCATATTTAAACTGTATTTGGGTACTCTGTATTTTTAGGCTGTAACGCTGATGGGTATAAAAAGAATTTTAAATGTATATCTTTAAAACATAATATTGTGTTATATTATGCCGTATTTGTCCCGAAAGATATTTTTAAAGCTTTGTGTATTGAAGCTTTATCTCATTTCATCGTGATATAATTTAGGATATACACTAATAAGAATCAAAATCGATCAGTTGGAATTTCTTACATCAATAACGTCAATAATAATTTGAAATTGGTTAAGTGTTGAAATAATAAAATATTTCTATAAAATTTGTTGTTTTTATATATAATATATAAAAGAGAAAAATTTCGGTCTGTAAGACATGCCAAGAAATAAAATAAAACTAAAAACGCCCTCTTTACTATATTATTGTACTATTTGTCAGGAAAAGCATTATGTGTTCGCATTTTAAAAGTATACACTTTAATGCTTGTTAAGAATCAGTCTTAAAAGCTTCACATAAAACAGCCTTAATAATTATAAGGATTATGAAACATCATAAATTACTTTTATATTCGAAAGCTTTGTTTGTGAAAAGGATCATTGTGAAAATGTATGAGAGTATAGTGAGCACTGAAAACATTGGATTTCGCATTGAAGTGTTTATTTACGACAGTTTGGAAGAACGGGAAGGCTAATTTTATATAACTTGAAATGTTTGAACCATAAATTAAATAAATTACTAGAAACGGGTAAGAAAACCTCACGTTTTGCGCAAAATTAGGTACCCATTCAACAACAACGTTTGAATGTAATTTATTTTTACCTAAAGCTTTGCGATAAAAATTCTCATCAAGTATACATAAGTTAGAGGTCATACAATATTTCATGAGAAAATATACGCTGAAAACCCATGACCATCAATTAATTATATCCCATTCTAGATTATTGAACCAAAGTTAAAATATAGTTATAATATTACAAAATACAGATATAAATCCTTAGATTGCTCTGTTGTATTTCAAAATTCTAGCGATAAACGCTTTTTATTATTAAATTGATAAAAACAGTATGTTATTTGATAATATTTTTATAATTTATCGTCGACGTAAAGTCTAACTGAAAAACGATTGTAGCATTGCTAACTGTTATTACTAACAAAGATTTAGTATTGACAGCATTTAATAGGTTAAGACTTTTAGAACCGGCCAGGGTTTTGTTACTCTAAGGATACTTATAATCACTAAATAAATACACAATGTGTTATTATATATGCGATATAAAACTGAGGATTTTGTTTAATGAGTGATTTTCTGATAGCTGAAGTATATAATAATATGTATGTACGAGTATATGGATATATAATTACAATAGATAGTTTACAAGACAATTGCGAGGAAGTTTAAATTCCCTTATGCGCAATATTAATTTCCCTAGATAGACGGACGTTGGTTCCCCTTGGCGCTTTCAAATGTCTTCGCCAACTGATAAGTGTTAGATTAAAAAGCGGGCAAAGAAAGATGATTTATTAAAACCACACAAAAGCCGCCAGACGTCTCGAAACATAGCGCGATTGTAGGTGACGATTCTAAAAAGTGAAAATAGTAAAAACATATTTCGTTATTCAATCCAGATTAGATAGTAGATAGAGATATATTAATAGAGAGTTTTATTTTTTTTGGCCTCTGGATTACCGGCCCCGAATATAAAATAATACTCATACCATTTTAGTAAAAGAGATAAGAAAATTCCGAATATTTAAAAGAAAGTATTTAAAATTTAAGCAAGATAAAGAAAACGATTAATTTAAAACTTTTACCGTATTCAGCAGCTATAATCTTTTCCCGGAAAATGAAGGAAAACTTTTGATAAACTGTAATATATTTACTGTTATATTATCTACTAGAGGCAATTTATTGGTACAACATAATTACTAATCGTAAATAATAAATTTACACGTATTTAAAAAAAAGTTATTGTTTAGTGTAAACTAACTATTTTGATACTTTTAAAGCTATATGGATTTGGTATCCAATTGATACCATATTAAAACGTAATATGAAAGATCATATTTAAAGTGAATAATTTTTATTTAGTAGTACATCTTATACTATTTTTAGTTTCAGAGTTATTTACTCACCTTTTAAAAATCATCTTATAAGAAAAACCCTAGGGACGAGAAAAGCATATCTGCATCAGTCCGTTCGATTAACTTGCAAGTATTCTCAACACACTCAATTATATAAGTTGTAAGCAGTTAAGCTCACTAAGAACTGGGAATACTTTCGAAGAAATTTTGTGGTTATGGTCACAGTTTTCTATTAAAGTTATAACTGCTGAAAAGTAATCAGAGTAATGTTGAAAGTACAAGAAAGTTAATTAAATAGTTTTGCAACAATATGTAGTGAACTATTAAAGCTATTTAATGGTTTACTAAACAAACATAATTCACATAAGAAAGTTATGTTATGTTAGTATAATATTACTAGCTCTTTACATAAAGTTTTAAACATTTACTTCATTTCACTTCTAATCCCTGGGAGAGATTTGCTCTTTTGTTGTTCAATCGCATTGCAATGCCAAATATATTATAAGTTGAGATATTTCTGTCATTGTAAGCCAACTTCTTTTGTTATGGTGAAGTTTTAATAAGAGCTGAGTAACCTTGTAATTTCAATTTTACGAACTGTCAAAATGTAAACTTGTTGTAACTGTAAATTTCCAAAAGAAAAATAATATTAGAAATACATACAAATTTAAATGTTTTATTTAATTAAAAATTGATTTTTAAACTGAATTTGAATGGTGGCATTGTTCTATATAATGTTTAAAGTCATTCACTGTGAAAGTCATTGACTGGAGGAAGACTGGCTTTCAATAATTCCTCAATATTTAATTTCCTTATACATATAGTTAAATAAATTAAGCTTCACGATTTGTTTATCGGTACCGGTGTAGGCAAACACCTCATAGTTAGAAATATTCGCAGTCTTAAGCTGTCTACGTCGAACTCGTAGAAAGAGCTTTCGACTGAAATTAAAAGCTTGATAACACGGAGATTTCAGGAACTTCATTCTGGTAACTCCCGTGAACCAAACTATATAGCTTTTTGTTAATCCAGATAAGTTAAGCTATGCATCGGGATAATAGATACATTTAGTTGAAAAGCATACGTGTAAAGCAGGTAAGAATGATAATTAAAAATTACATTAATGCAATTACATTACATCCTACGTGTATTTCTACAACATACAGTATATTAATAAATAAAACCAATCTTTCGAATGTAATCAAATTGTAAACTGATGAGGATGATAGCAATCAGTATTGTGTTTATACCGAAGGAAAAGGATCTGCTTATATTCATTTTCAAAGAGATCAAAAAATATATTATTGTTAAAAGTTTGTATACGTTTACCGTAATATTTTAAAATCATTTTACGACTTATAATGCTTGTTCAAATAAATATCATCTGGATTTAAAAATCTTGATGCAATATCTATCGTACAAAATAAACGTATTATAAATTATATTTATCAGTGTCAATTTTATATCTGAAAGTTTTTCTTTGTTCCAATCTAATTAAATATTCTTTTAATTAATGAAAAGAGAGACGTATTTTTATTGACAAATTATTTTTAGAAAAATCTTGCATGTAATAAATCATTCATGAGATTAATGTATTTTGTATATTTAGGAATATATCTAAGTACACACTCGTACATTACATTACACAATCAAGTAGCCATTTTGAAAGCACATGTATTCATAAATAATTTATTTTTCTGCTTTCAGAACTACTTTCATTTTAGGAATAAATGGTAAAAACATGATAAATTATATTAAAAAGATTCGAGAAAGAAACGCTCATATAAATGTAAATGTAATTGTAATGTCTTTTGAATAATACAATAAATCTAATTGTAATACAAGACGTGGAATGAGTGATATTAATAAAATAATTTCCAAAAAAAAACCAAAAACAAACTGAAAATATATTTATAAATTTCTCAATTTAAAAAAATGTTGTTTAAAAGAAGTACGAACAAAAATATATTATATCAAAGAAGATAAATTAGTCGACGATGTCGATGCAGAATACGGTAAAATTTAAAGAAATGTGATATTATGGATTGCTTAAATTAATATTAAAAATATTGTGCAAATAATCTCTAAATTTTGATGATTTAATATTTATTTAAACCTTTATTTTATCTAAGGATTATAAAAAAATTGTTATATTTAGTACATGTAAATTTGCGGATTTTTTTCTTGGTAGATTTTTATATTTTTTCTAATTATTTTACCGATAAAAAATATCAGAAATCTAACTATTTATAAAATTAATAAGTGTTACTTATGTATTGAAGTTAACTGTGTGTTTCTAGTAATAACAACTAGTACAAAAGCATAAAATAAATTTCTACCAATGATCACGTTTACCCTTGATGTTTTTTCCAGGAAGCTTTTGCGTCAGTGCAAATTAATATGAGATTTCTTAGAAAGATGTGATTGAAAATCGAACTCCTAGTAAGCGATTGTTGACCGCTCATTCATTCTCGGGTGGAAAATTGGGAAAACGTACGATAAGCGGTGGTCACGTGTAAGAGCCAAAATAAAGTGTTACATCGCAGTGGAAAATGTTAGTGAGTGGATATTTCTCGGGATAAATAACACGCTCTGTGCAGATTATTTTAGGATGACTCGATTGTATGAAATTTCAAATATTTAAATCTAATGAATGGCATCAACGAAGTCAAAATGGAGATTTTAATTCTTTGAAAAAATATCCTTGCATCGATATTTTTGAATATGTAGATGAACTCTTTAATTATGACGGGTAAAATAATCACAAAAATTTGAAATATTTCGTTTTTTTAATGTCTTAATGTGATACGTTTTTTTACCAGAACTGATTGTCAGTCAATTGGTTAATCCATTCAAAATCAATCCTGCATCTAAGATATTAAAAAAAAAACAGCAACTGTAGGATTCGAACCCGCAACCTCCGAAACCTCTCATACGATAGAGCTTGCCGATTTTTGGTTACATATGTTTATTTAATAGTGATTTTAATTAAAACACATATTTTTAAATATACGCAACCGATAAAATAAAACCGTCTTCAGAAGCATTTTGTCAGTGAGATAAACTAACTCTATTGATTAAAAATAATTAAAATAATCCATGCACAATATCCTAATACAGACTGACGCACTGCTTACAAGGGTGGAGAAAATCAACCTCCAAGAACACCCCCGTAGAATTGAATCCACATAGCAACAACACATTGTAAGATCAGCGTAAAGCCATAACATCAACGTGAAGAATGATCTAATTAAAATAGATTATCGTAGAATATAAGTTAGTTTCAATTTATAACATGGATACATTCATAATAGATTGGATGTCCGCATTTTTTTTGTTTTTGTTTTAACGGTGCCAGAACTTTTACTAACTTAGAGTAGCTATCATTGACACGATAATCTGCTACATGCAATCAGCACTACGAAATGGTCTTTATGATTTATCTTAAACAAAACATTTTTTTCTAATTAGGCTCTTATATGGCTTTTGTTAAATCAGATAATTATTTACTGCTTAACAAACGGTATATAAAAAGATATACAATAAATAATAAATATACTTATTCTCAATTACTTTTTTGTCTCTGATATAAAAATATAAAGCCAAATTAAGAAAGGTGTCTAATGTAATATTTTGTACACAACTGAATTTAATGAATTCAAAATTATAAAAAAAAACTTATGAAAGGAAGAAAGGTCATTCGTAGTAATATACATATTACGAGTGTTATGATATGTATATTATAACTGTGAAATATTCTTAAAAACTCTTTCAAAAAAGGAATTCATATTTAAGACATGCACACATTTTATAATTTCAAAAGTCCACATTAATTGAGGCGCCAAAGCCTACACGAGTAAGTTCGATACTTTATTATATATTATAATTATAAATATTATATTACACATAAACCGTTTGAATTTAGTTTAAGTATTGAATGTCTGATAGTGACGACTTTGGTAGAATGAATGACTAAATATTTATATAGGTATGCTACTCAAGGCTAATTTGCCATCAACATAGAGCGGCACTTTAATGTATTACAAATCATTTGGAAAGTGTGAAATATTTGGGAAACGGGATGAAAATGGCCAAGAAAATTAGTAAATTCACTTTCGTTCTTTTCGGTTGCAAAATAACTGAATAATAACGCTAGCAAGAAAAGGTTTGGAGAAATATTGTAATATGACACTATTCTTTCATCAACGAACACGTATAAAATAATATCTTCTATCTGATGCAAGATAATCGAATAATGGTGAATGGCTTATATTTTCCTCTCTTAGAGGAATAATGGATCCTCTTTCGCCCGTGAAACAATGTCTTTCAGATATAACTAACACTTAAAATTGCTTCGCTTCTGGGAAGATGAAAATGAGATTGGAAATTGTTATTTGAAACGAAGGTATTTTTAAGTTTCGCTGAAGTAACGCGACGTTGCTATCAGTTTCTGGTATTTCTGATCTCAACGATATTTAACAAAAATATTTAACTATAACATAATTTCACATCATGCCTTTAAAGGAATATATTGGTGGATTATTATTGTTCTGTTAAAAAGCTGCTTCAACTATTTCTTAATTCTAAAAAATAAAAAAGTATAATTTTATTCGATTGAAATGTGTATGTAATTTTTTTTCATTATATTCGCGGATATTTTTTTTAGATATTTATAATGAGTGATATAATATGAAGGGATGCTATTATGATCTGACGTGACGTGTCTGACAACGTGACGGCCATATCCTCCACACAGTGAACAAATATGGAAGAGTGATGTAATTTTATGGTAAAAAATATTAATTGTGAGCCAATTAAAAAAAAATAGTGAACATAGTAACTCTTACCACTGCGTATAACATATCATAATATTACTCTAGATTATATACTGGATTTTATAATAAAATATAATGTTATTATGTAAACGTACACTCAATATTAGATCTATATCAGAAGAATGAGGAACAATGACATATAATACATGTTATCAAATGAAAATATTTATTGAAACAGTACTTCTGCATATATGATATATGTATTTACATGAAGGAATTAAACTTTCACGCGAAAAATATACGTATTTAATTCCATATTGAAATAGCTTTCGATGTTACTAACAAATCATTAGTCATAGTAATAAAAAAGTACTTATTATATAGTTATGAAGTACCCAAAAACCTCAAGAAGATTTGTTGCAGTATATGAATTCAGGCTATTTGAATGAAATATCATAAGGACAACACATGCAAAAATGATCGGCCATTTCCGATTAGTTAAGCTAATGATGATTAATTTCCATGATAAAATAGATAACAGACTTTCCATGTAATGAAAACAAAATGAAAATCCAAAAAAAAAATGACACAGATTGAAACGAATTTTTTATCGAAAAGTAATTGTGAAATACACACCTTTATTTATTATTTTTAATCTTAAAAGAAAAACATATTGCGTTGTAATTTTCGTATTTTTTTTACTTAGTAATGTAACTACTGGGAATTGAATTATTTATATCGGCAATTTGTATTACGTTGAAGTGAAGGTGAACGGGAAATATATTAGAAATGCCATCTTACAGTTTTCATCTAAATCATAATGTAAAGAGAAAAGTCCCAAGACGCATTACGGTTTTTTTTAGATTGCATTTAGCATTGTAGACCTTGTAAAAACTCTTCAGAAATATTGCGTTTATTTTAATAACGTTTAAAACAGAGTTAGTTTGAGGTATAACAGACTGTTTCTCGTGTAATTTATGACAAATTTACAGTTATTCCTTGGTAAATTGAACTTCATTGACACATTATTTAAGCAAAGACAAACGAATTGAATTCTATTGATGACATTTTATTTTTCTAATATTGACCTGCATTATGTAACTTTTTAATATCGTTTAGAACTAAGTACATATGTATTGATGTTTACTTTCAGAATACTATTTTCAAATGAGTTCAGATTTTTATTAAGAAAGCTTTTTATTTATGAAAGCAAAATATTCCAAAATTATTATATGTACCCTCGTATAACACGGATATATCGAAATATCGTGTAATGTAAATGCATGGTAGACGATGTTCGAATTTTATGCAGAATTATATTATGTGTTCCAAAAAATATAGAATTTCAATAAATATACTGCAATAAGCAGTACAAAAGGTAAATTTAAATATTAAAAAAAAAACTAATATCGATCATTCATCATCACAACCATTTATAATCTCACTTATTTCGACTTCTTTTCAAGTGTCGAATGTAGATTTTTTTGGAACATTACTGGGAATATTCTCAAACTGTTCTCTTATATTGGCCGACGAACAAGCGAATAGACCGCCCGCAGGAGAGTTGATGTATGATTCGTAGGGATTCTAAATATAGAACGGACTATCCCACAGCCCCAAGGGGAAACCTATAGGGGTCGCCATAACGCGGCCGACCACGACCTACGACTGAATCGCTTTGCAATGTCACGATGTGAGGGAAAAAGAGAAACGTAAGACGATAACGTTACAATTTATTATCAGTATGTAACTAATAAGATAAATGATATAAGCACAAGTAAATTATCCACCCTAAATATTACTGATAAAATATAAAATTAATTCATCAATATACTAATTGATAGTATATAACATTGATTTCGTTTTATTAAAACATAAATTGTTTCATTCAAGTAATTCACGAAAACTTTGATCTATTTGAAAAAAAATAAGTTTTTCAGGTGTTTATTAAAATATTATTGTTACAATTGAACAGTCTTGATATTATTATTTAATATAGACTTATTTGCTGAACATGATACATAAAAAATCATTTATTTCGTTCATATATTTATTCCGCAAGAAAATATCACACTTTTTAACCAATTCGTTAATTGTAAACCATACCTAATTGTATAAATATCTATTATTGAATACAAATTTTCATAATGATACCTATTTTTTTCTATTTCCGAATTTTATTTTTATCAATATTACTCTTGCGTGAACAATAAGCGAGTAACACATGAAATTATTGTATAAATCTATTATGGGTTATTTAATTAGCAATTAAATTTTGTGACGATCCCGGATTCGAATTTCTACTGCTAGATGAAATGAATAATGTAATTATAAGGTGCCTAGCATGCAGTGAGTATTGTTTCTGTAGGTTGTTGAATGCTGTTTCGACTATTTCTCTGATCCTCGCCGAACACAAGGCCAAATATTTGACATATTTCTACTCGAAAATAGTGAAAAGATATAATCCATGGTAAACCAGGATGATGGAAAATTAAGAATTTAATAACGCAGACAAAAATTATTAAGTAATTTTTTGAGAGACGGGTTGGTCTTTTATACTGTAGAAAACATTTGAGTACTATTATTTAAAAATATGCTGAGTATAATTTGCTTATAAATCTTTTACCTTGGAGGTATTTTCATTCTAAAAAGCTTGGCATTTAATCACAATAAATTTTAAAGAGAACAGAATGAATATTTTATTATAATTATAGACGGGCAGACAAAGATTTGAGTTGTTCCCTTTTGTATTTCTTTCGCGATGTTAATACCATAATTTATTTTTGGATGTTAATGCGATCTACTTACGGCGAATTCTATTTTTGCGCTCGCCTTTGAGACGATGGCCGATCGTGAGAATCAAAAGAAGCTTTTACGGAGGGTCCGTTTCGCGGGAAAATCGACTCTACAAACGTGATTTATCGCTATTATCGGATATTTTCCCAAGAAAAATTTCGTTAGAAATGGGAAATCTACGATCATCAATTATTCATATAAATATTCCGGGCCATCAAATTAATTTTACAAGTGTTAGTAACACTTACACACTGTATTACGTATTTTTTTTTTACAAATTGCTAGAAACTTATGTTTTAAAATGTTAGCAATGGAAATCTCCACGGCCTTTTTACTCGAAATACTCACTCCCATACTAGTTTAATCAAAGTATTAAGTGAATATCATATATTAAAAAGATTTCTTACTCTTTTTTTTCAAATGTATAATATCTCAACAATATATACGTTAAACATTCCTTTAAAGTGTGGCGTACATACATTGATTCCATTCAGCCAGTGTTACATAAACTATTTGTATAAAACATTTAATGTAAACACAAGTGAACTGTCATGCATATTGCTGACAAGTGCAACAACATTAAACA
>JAGVSQ010001059.1:0-31973 GCA_022683975.1 Rhyacophila evoluta | reverse complement strand
GTAGATCCATATGCTCCACGTTGGGAGCGAACATGGTTTAAAAAAAAAAAAAAATATTTCAATGATACATATAAAAGAAAATACTATCAAATCCTTGATACTAAAAATGTCATATAATTGAGATGTTTTTTAGGGCAGTAATAAAGAAGAATTTTCTAGATCATGTCAGAACAATTAACTTTCATTAGATACATTTTAAAGAAACTAATCTTAGATCGATTAGGTATTCACTTTATTTTTTCACTTTGGTGATTGAGTTGTTGAGCGTATTGATTTTTCACTGAAGTACATTATTCAAATCTCGTAACACGCCTTTTTTTTATATAAATAGTGCTAGTTGAGCAATTGGCACAATCTGGTAATTTAATCGATTTCTGTATTGTGGAGATTAAATTTTGCACTATCAAAGCTAACATAATTTCGAAAATACATTGATTCCTATATTATAAAATTAACGTTTGAAGAACAGGTGTTAATGAAGAAAATTAAGCTCGTATTTAATTATAATAAAAAATGAGGAATTGAAAAATTTATTACGTCCGATATCTATATGAAAATATTAAATATGCTTTCTATATAAAATGATAACGTGATACTGTTCCGTTAAATTTTATTAATGAATCAATAAATAACGTCGAACGGTTTTAGGATACTCAATATGCCGGGATTCATATCATTACATTGCAAGAAGCAATATATAAAGAATATCAATGTCTTATTAATTAAACAGATAAAAGTAAATCTTAATTAAATAATACCAAAAAATATATCAATATCAATACTTTTAGGGTATCCAATTAGTGGAAAATGCTTCAATTTACCTAGTATTTACCGAGTATCAAATGAATCACAATTAATTTATCATAAATAATATGAATAAAGTACCCGTTATGAATATAACATTTTCCTCTTGTGGTCACAATTCCCTCGTAGCATTGGATTTACTCATGAAATTCTCTGTATAATATAATATTAACGAAGTAATTTGTTACAAAATAATAAATTAGTAACATTAATAATTGTTTAGTTGTTTATTAGGTTAAATTTTGTTTCATTACGGTTGATTAATTCATAAGTCCCCATATTTTGGAACTGGAAATAGCGGGTTCAAATCCTATAACTGGCTGCATTTAAAAATTCAGCACTTGAACATATTGCACGTTTGGCTGACGACTGGCATTTTTTCTGATAACTCTGTTGAGATAAATCTTTACGTTGTAGAGATTCAATTTTTATTTATGAAACCACAAGAGTGTCAAAGATCTGTCATATTTTACTGTTGATTGCTTTTCGCATTATTCAAATAAAGCATATTCAGGTATAATGGTGATTGTTTATTTTATTTATTTAATGAATGACTTCCTATGATCGTAAAATCGTATGTCCAATAAAAGATGTCGCTGACTGTGTGTTTAGATGTTTTATGATAGTGGGAAAAGTCTCTATGTTATTTGATGATTTATTGACTATTTCTCTTTACAATATAAATACATTTTTTTCTGGCAATGTATCCTTTTGTATTTATTGTTTTTTTGAATGCAATGATTAAAAGATTATGTCATTTTTTTATGACATATAAATCTAACCGTTTAAAGTTGTACGAAGAAAAAAGTTTTTTTTTATTCGAGTTACTGTAAGGCATTAAAAATTTTAGGTTTCCGATACAAGCGAACAATAAAATATTTAATGGATAATAATATTCACAAAACGATTTTTTATGTAACAATAAATAATCATAATATGTTTTTTATTGATATTTATACCTGTAACGGTATTCCAAAGAAAAATAATAATTACGAACATTGCGAACCATTTTAATTCATTTCAATCAATTTCCTGTAAGTTAAAGCAGCGATTCTCAACGTAGGTCCATCCCCAAGGAAGGCACAAAATAAAAATTTGTTTTTGCGGAGGCATACCAAACTTTATGGGAGGCACAGACGGAATAAAATTCAATATGAATATATACTACGCGAGCTTCCTCTTTTCTAAAAAATATATGAATACACTAATTATATTTTACGCTGATCTTTACGCGCCAGCAGCTACTACCAATGCTGAGTTACGACATAAAATTAATTACAGATTTATAACCACCGGATAACCATTGTTTTTTTTTCGTTTAAATTATAGCTTTAGCATCGTTATTTATACATATATAACAATAATTTTCATAGAACTCGATTTTTGGCTAATAGCTCAGCCTATTGAAAATAGTATGCTCTGCATTTAAATGTCCGTTACTAACTCGGAATATTTTTTATATGCAGTTAGGAGAATCAAAACTAAAGTCTCGAGTTTTGTTGCTTTTATGGATGAACGCATTCGCTCAATCAATAAAAAATAAATACAATATGTCGATATCTTTATAAATATTATTCACAATAATTTATAATGCAGTTAAATGTATTAAGACGCATTTATTATCAACATACATTTTTTAAATATTATTAAATATATTGTGTTATATTTATCGATATCTAAATGTGCCACAATAATAAATTTATGATACAGTTATGGTGCGTTTAGATAAAGAAATGCACTCACCGTTATTATACTTTCATTCGTTAAAAAATACAATGAGTTTTAATTAACTTTCACAGATATCTGTAACCGTAACCTACAACCGTCATCCGATTGTATATCACATTGTTTATACGTATGGCATAACGGAATTGAGACGATGCGTACACAGTGTCATCTATTGTGGTTGTGAAAAATCATTTTCCCACAGTAATTCGATAATTCATTTACAGTTACGAAACAAACTGCGTATGTTTAACAATACCAATGTGTATTTAGCATTTACATTTTCAAAAATCATTATTTATTTTAATTGAAATATATTATAATATGTTATTTTTCTTTTTGTTACAGCTCCTTTGAGTGAAACGACAGAAATGGATGTATATGACGGAGGTAAGATTTTTTTTTATTTTATGGCATAAATTGAAAACAAATCAAAAATGAATTAAACCAATCCAATTGGACAACAGCCTATTCCTCTTTACAGCATCGATCACGTGTCTACACTTGTTATACAAATATATACTGTGGAATAATAAACGTATCACGCCATTCGTATTTGAACAGCGTCTAAGAATCAACTTCCCTTTGCTTCACATTATTCTGGCAGATATTCAATGATGTATATTTTAATAGATCATATTATTAAAAGAAAAGACCTTTTGTATTGGGGTTTTTCTAACGAATTGAAAAGAAAATTGTTCTTCTAATTACAATTAATAATTTTGTAATATTCGGTGAATTAATTTAAATAACTTATTTGATTTAAATATGCATTATGTACAATAGTTTTCGTACTTGGAAAATACATGATAAATCTTATTTTATTTAAAATTCTAATACCGTATTCGAATAAGGAATTTCCTTTTGGCTATTTTCCATCGATATAATGAGATATTTTTCCTTGTATCTGCTTTGTGGGTTAAACCTTTTACACAAACACAGTTAATACCGCATCTGTAATATACAGCGATAAATATTTTAAACACAAAAGACCAAGTAACGGCTGTGGTATTATATTATAGAATTGGGGTTTCACCGTGTGGTGGTAGTGATAATACGGTCTCCTTCAAAATGGGGCACAAATGCAGTTAAGTACGGCTATTGCGTTTATATCGTTTGCATTGTTAAACGAGCAAACTCACATGACTTGAATATTCTAGTGGTATTGTATAATATACATCTTAATGACTCAATTAATATTTATAAGATGTACTGTGGCTTGTATACAAAGTGGATTATCTAAGTTTTTTACAATTACTTATCACCGGTATTATCTTATTAATTTATGGTCTAATACAAGTAATTTTATAATAGAATCTTCTTGCGCATTAATATTATATATAATAATGCGTTTTTTTTTTTTTTAATATAAGCTTCTATTTTGAATTGATAATTAATGATTACAAAGTGAACACTAAGTATTCATCGTATTTGAATCGGTCATAATAAACGAAGGACCAATGTTGTGTTGAAAAAATCACATAAATATTCTTATAAGTATACACATATACGTTTTAAAAATACTCAGTTAGTTAGTTTAGATATTTTTATTTTAGATTTGTAATATTTTAGTTAGAATGAGTAAATTGAAATTGTTAAATATCTCAACAGCTCGAAACAACTCAATATGTAAAATTTTATGATTAAAAAACAGTTACTCTTTCAAATATTGAAGTTAGGTAAATATGACCTTTAAAATCTTCTACGGAAAGATAAGCCAAAACTAGGGTTTTGCTGTTAACATTTACTGTTAAATTACACAGATTTACAATATTAAGAAACTAGTAACAATTGACAATCCGGTAAAATTCAAAATCTTGCATACAAATTTAAAATGTATTATCATTTACTTAGTAGAACTCTATTAAAAAGTAAGTAAATAAACGCATGTCTGAATAGATCAACGATTCTATCAACAAAAGATTCCAATGCATATGTGATAAAAGTCTTCACTGCAATAGTGTTTTTTTATTGTATCTGTTTATTTCGAAAAAAAATCATACCATCATATCCCCAGTAACTACTCTAAGCATCTATCATCAAGGCTCGGTTGCTTTTAGCATTTATTAGGTGCCATGATTTAAAACCGTTAAGTGTACTGTATAAGTAGCATTTTTTTATAATGTACGCCTGGGACTTCCCCTCTACCACCCGTCACATCTCCATACCCATTATATCGTGGCGTAACGAACGTAAGGCGCTCTTCAACGTGGCAGAAGTGTCCCAGGAGCAGCTTTCCAAGGCCATGGTTTAAGTGCACTAGAGCGCGCAGGAATTTGTACATTTCTAAATGAAATATATTCAATAAATAATTCATTAGAATAATGACTATTATTTAATACATGTACTGCTCGGTAAGATTTATATGTTCAATCCATATACATCTTGGATGATTTTGTTGTCAATTATAATGTATTAAATGAAATATCACTTTAATAATTAATTAGTTTTTGTTGATAAAAAGTCAAATTAAGCACAACGTTCGCGCTGAATAAATATATAATAAATTGCCAGCGAAGTTAGCGCTGGTTTGATAAGTAACAATGATTGATTGTGTTTGCTAGATGGCGAAGAAGTCTCGAGGAATCCAACAAACCGTCGACAAAACGTTATTTTGTTAATAAAATAATTACATAAGAGACCTTGTCCAGGTTTTTTTGTTAGCTGATGATGCTATTCGGCCTTCGCGGGCCACGTTTTTATGGTTATTTTTCTACGTGATGATTTGTTTATTTTGTTACATTACTCACAAAAAAAAATCTTTTTCGATAGTATAATATGCGATATGAAACCGAATCTATCAAATGCAAACATTTATATCTACACGATAAAACTTAATTCTGTAAAAACTGTATCACAGATTTGCTGATAAATTATTGATTTCCGGCCTATGAATCAACAATACTACCATTAAAATGTTTGCAGTTGTGTGACCGTTTAAATTACGCCACACACTGTTGGATTTATAGAGCAGCTACCACCAGTACTGCAATAAAGCACACATTATGAATTTGTTAAAAAAGCTTATAATCATAAATCGAATTTGTCACAACGGTACGGCTGTGAAACTGTTAAAATGTAAGAAAAATATTACCATAACAGAAATGTCTAGAACCATCATTATCTCATACCTTTACGAATAGCGAACACTCATATGAATGTAAGATAAATATATTTTCTTAAATACGTGTTGATTCTATAAAAAAAGCAATCAATCCTCTTTACGTCAAATTTTATTTAACATGAAAAAGGCTTTTCTTTGTATGGTAATAATGCACATTAATTTATTTCAAGTGACTCGTATACCAATCAATTATTGATGGTCTTGACAGTAGTGTGAATAAACTATTGGTAAACGTATTTACACAATGGTTATAATTCGGTAAACTCATTCAACTGCCATGTCATCCATATATTGCGATTCTCTCATATCGATTTAAAAATCATTTTCTCAAATGATATAGTTTATTTTTAAAAGATGTATTTCACATCAAATGTTTAATTTAAAAACGTAGATTTACATGCTAGATATCATCACATTATAATTATAACTGTCGTAGTAATTTCGAAACCAAACATTTGTTTTATACTCAAGCTACGTTAATATAAACATTAATTAAGATGTAATGAAACGTGTGTAAAGTTGTATTCACTCCACATATTTCCCATGAGGGGAATACAGAATATAATAACTGTAAGCTAAATCCACGTCGAGACACACTCTGCAATTTAAAATGTTGCATAACTTTCTTTGATGGAGGATAAATTTATTCCATTGTTACCAGTATGCAAATATTAAATTATCAGGGTTTGGATTTTTCTCGGTAATCTAATAACTGATGTCTTTACTAATAACGCATTTCTTCGATATTAAACTAACATCGATTGTAAGACGCACCTTCATTTCAATGTCACCAAAAAAACTATCTAATTCGAAGAAAATAAATTCAATATTAACGTACTGTAATATAATTTAATTATAAAACAATAATAGTAATTATCACTTCCTCGTAAATTTATATCTCATTCCTTCTCCGATTCTTCTGAATTGTCTTCACCATTGTTTTAAAAATAATTTATGTTGTAAGGTATGTGAGTATTATGGATCTGTTATCACATATAATGCGGAATATATCACGTTAGCATATCTGGTCACCTATCTGGTCAACAAAGAGCTAAAGTTAAAAAGAATATAAGTAGCTAGGAGTAACTTACATTCAGAAGAAATTCAACTACTACTGATGATAACGACCTTCTGTTCTATGAGTGGAATTGGTGACAAAAAGTTGATAGATGCTGTATTATTTTTCTGGAAATATTTTCCAAGTTAACATATTCCGTCAGTCCCGGAGCATTATTTGGAAGAGAGAGATTCTAATATATGTCAGATTTAAATTTCTGTCTCCAAATTCAATGTGTCCTAAAAAATTGATTGCATCATGCACCCTGATTCAAGAAATATTTATGCGTGGGAACAGTGTATTCTAGAATCAAAAAAATACGTACGGTGATTATTTATGGATTAAAAAATTGTTTAAAAAAAGCTTATCTGTCGTATTGGTAAATATAAAAAAGCTCGCTTTAACAGTATAACGTAAATAACATTAAAGGTATAACATCAATTTAAAACCTCAATTATATAATTGGTTTGGCACATATAATTCAGTAAGAGTTTATAGGGACATAACGGTTATAATATTACTTTTATTTTATATATTAACTGAAGATTTTTCTCAGTAATGCCGCCATAGCTGTACGGTTCAATTTATTTCATTCGGATGTAAACGAACGAGTGAAATGCCAATAATAATTTAAACAAATACCATAACGTTATATGTTTATTTTAATATTCCCAGCAATGATTTTCACATAGTTATCTCTTATTTTATTAACCGTAAACACAACTTTCAACTTCCTGTTTACTGTGCAGATCTCAACTGTGTAAATAAACTTCGTTTTTTTTTGTCTCAAACCTTTGAAGACATTTCAAATATCATAAAATACAATAAGGATAAAAACCTTTGCAGTTAAATTCACATCTGTATTCTAATAATCATTTAATTTAAATTTTAACGCAATGAGATATATAAAAATAATAATTTCTCCTCTTGTAAATATATCCGTAAAATACTCATTGAGGGTACATACAATTAAATAAATATTAATACTTAGATAGGTAATTGCTAAAACTATTGTGCACTGTTAGCTATAAATAAAAGCAGCAGATACTACTAATACTTGGCAAACACCTTAAACGATTGCCTTGGTCACAGCTGTTCAATAGAAAACCGTCTGAAACCGCAATACATTTATAATAATAAAACGTATATTATTAATGAAGAATTAGTAATCGCAAATATATCAAAATGGTTATGACGTACGACGGAAAAATACACTATTCTGTCATCAATTCTATCTAAAATATTTTTTTATATAACATATAAAATTACATCCTCTACAAAAAATACACGTACAAAAATATTTTTAAAAAATACTATAATAAATATAATAAGAATGAAATTAGAAATATGTTATTTCGTTCTCCTCTTTCTCGAAGCTTCTTCTTCAATCAGCATTTAGCCTTTTTCACAAGTCTTCTTCACTGATACCTGTTTTCCCCGTCACCAGTTATTTCGATCATAATCAATTGCTCATCAGTCTCAATCTGCCTTCAGCTTATTTCCGCTGAAGAATTCACACATTACTGTCTTACCGTCGGGTATTATTTGAACTAAACCTGTTCATCTAAACATCCAGACATCAATGCGCTAATCCATACTTTTGTTTTTATAATATAATAATGATTTATAATTGAATATAAAAAAATAATAAAGTATGATGTGAGGAACATGGTGGCGTGATCAGAATTAATAAACAGTGTTAGTTAGTGTTGTAAATACACAAAATTAATTTTAACAACTCGCGAATACTGTTAAAGTTTTTGCGTCAAGAAAAAAAGAGATAACTATCTAATAATAATCATGTTGGAATCTCTTATATTTATTTCACTCAATGATTCCAACTGTTAATGTAATAGCATTCGTGTACGACCCGTATTAATCAATTAATTAGAAGTTGATTGTGTAACCACAGTATATACAGAATAATATAATTATAATATTCATTTAAAACAAAAAATGTAACAGTTTATTGTAACATTTTCTTATAGTTTTTACAACATTGTCAGAATCACTACATGAACCAAACTTTTACTGCCATTAACCCCTTCTATGCCACGATATTTTTCTCTTTAATACAAGCGAAACCCAAAATAATTTTAAAATAGCCCGTGAATGATTATAAAATATTCCTCACAATTTCATATTGTTGTATTTACTATATATTTAATTAGCACTGTTTTGACATTTCAAGTGTTGTATAGGACACTAGCATTTGTGATATGATAAAAAATGACATGCCTAAGTCTGTAAAAATTGATCAAAAACATTGAGTCGTAATACAACTTAACTCTGAAATGGGTTTTGACAAAATCATTGCAGTGCGTTACCATTTATTCATCTCCAATTATCTAGAAAATCACATGAAAAAATAGCAAATTAACTACCAAGTCAATTAAAATCAAAGCCGCCAACCATTTTTTTTTTTTATAAATAATACATCTCTTAATATAATAGATTCTGGGTGTACATGCCATTAGCAGAGAAAGGGTCAAATGGCCGGCGCTAGCGTATCAATAATTATTATTATTATTATTACCTATCTGACCGCTTTTTTAAAAGCCATATCGCCTTCTTAAAAAAAAGTTGTTAAAAAACTTCCAATATACTTTTTTTTTATATAAAATTTGTTTCTAATGACCAAATAACGGACGTCTTTAGAATTTAATAATAGTGTCTCTATTTTTCTCTCATTTTATCCGTAATACTTATTTTATTATGCCTTTTTTATATATATTTGTTGCTTTTTGGCAAACTACCGTAAAGCTTAGAATAATTTATGTTACACAACTAAGATGACTAAGAAACGACGTATATCATATAATAAATACTTGTTTTTTTATACAAGACTTTAATAGAGGGAAAAAATATTTATATTTGAAATCATTTTATTCATACATAATTATTACAATAATAAAATTATACATACATTTATTATTGTAATTATTATAAATTAGGTGTAGTTTTGTTTTATGGTTTATTATAAATTTACTATTATCAAGTTGTTTTATAATATAAATACGCATAAGAAAAATATTTCATTATAATGCATATCTACTGATCATTGGTGTATCATTTTGATAATTATTGCTCCCTGGAGATGGTTTAACGTAGCTAATCTAGGATAGAAACCCTTATAAGCATTATATGAATACATTAATTAAAATAAATTTAGTACTTACGGTTATTATTTTAATTATGGTTAAAAATATTATTTGAATTAAAAAAAAAAATTAGTGATAAAATAGATTGCATTATTCTTCATGATATGTCAACTAGTATGTATACGTATATTGTGATGAAATGAACGTGAACTGTCCTAAGAGTTAATACCTCAGTTGAGTAACGCAATTTATAATACTATGAAATTTTCATTATTAAAATTCAATCTTGATTAGAAATTTGCGTGTTTGAAAGTATTTTTATAAATCTAATTCGTTTAAGAGAAAGAAATTCGTGTTCGTGTTATTAATAAAAAAAAAATTGATAATGAATCTATTAATTATTATTAAACGCATATGAAATATTATTTATAATTAATTTAGATTTCAATTTGCGCATCGGATGAAACGCTATTAGTTAATAAATCATTGAGATTTCTGGCAAAAAATATGCCTAAACTATGGGCGTGCGTTTGTGAGTTAAAAATTACCTATTATATTTGACGCAAAAAGTTTTTACCGCCAATTTGCTTGGAATGTAAATCGCCATATTGGAATATGATTGTGTATGCTACACTACTGTAACATAATATCATCTCGTGGTTTGTTCATCAGTTTATTACCTGAATTTTACAAAAAAATACTTCGAACGCAGAAAAGATTGATCATTCATCATTGGCGATGATTCACAAATATGCAAATTTAAATGGTACTGTTGCGATATTTCTAATTACTATATTACAAAGCTTAAATATGAACAATTGGACACAATATACTTTTTTAAACACATCGTCTACAATGTATTAGACTTTTATGGAAGATTTTTCGCCCAACCAACTGGTCATCCAGTCCCATTTGTATAAAAAAAACAATACATTCTAATAGGCCGTGTGATTTGAACCCGCAACCTTCGGCACCGTACTTAAATCATCACGAAATTTTGTTTATAATAACAGCCATGATGTTAATTTAGCCGTATCATTATTTTCAAACTCATTTAATTTCTTAGTTATTGTATAAAATTCTACGAATTCTCGCATATATTTTGATTTATATTTTAAATCCTATAGTAATAATCAATGCAATAGTTAAAAGTGGATGGTTTTATTTTTTTGTTATTAATATGAAAACTGTCTCAATGTCTTATAATTATTATATTGATAAGACGGACGAAATAGAAATAACGACAATCTAATCTGTAAAATTCAGTGAACATAATTAAAGTCTGTTAAATGATAGTCTGTTAAATTTAACATTAGTTAAATATATATGTGCACGCGCCATATAGACGATATTGGTATACTATTCTAATATATAATTCTGTAAACAAGTTCATATAACCTAAAAAGTAAGAATGTACAGTGGATACACGTAATAGTCGTGAAGTTGGTGAATAGGTAAGCGACAAAAAATGGAGATGACGCGGAAGTCAACAGATCCGGGATTCTTTGGAGCATGATTCCTTGCTGTGTTCGTTGGCATCTAAATATAAACACTGTACTATGCGTTGTTTTTTTTCGTTGTCGCTATAAACATTTTAATTCTTGCAAGCTATGGAAATATTTTTTTATAATCACTATAAACTGCAGACGACTCGAGTGCATCGACACGTAATATCTTGCCATGTGATTTACGTCTTTATTTATTCGGCTCAGAGGAAAAACAATTAACCATAAATTATAGTGGACTATGCAAATATATGTAAATGTATTGTCTGCTAATTTTGTTTCTTAATTTCTGACATCGTAATTAAGCTAATCGTTAAAAACTCGTATATTAGTGTTTTAATCAAGCCACATAAATACTATGATACTTTTAAGACTACATATAATTGAGCTTATTAGCAATTAATGGCTATTTTTTGTAAAAAAAATGGTTTGATAACTTCATGAACTGTCTCTTATTTTAAACACCAATAACTTTGAATATTATTTCATAATATTTATATTATTTATTTTTATTTTATTCATATTGGCTTAAAACCCTTCTAGACTGTGTATTATAAATAATAGTAATATATTTATGGAAAATCATGTTTTACGACTAGTAAACACAAACTAAGCGTCAATCTGTCTACTTTCCACTAGAAGTTAAATTGTACTTAGATGTAGTATGAAATGATAAATTACATTGCATAATAGAATGCATTATACACTGTACCACTACACCGTGTGAATATATTGTATTAAATCAATGTCATTCATCGTATGCATAGTACTGGTAGCAGCTGCTGCCCTCTAAATCGCTACGACTAGTACTCAATGCTATTGTGAAATGAGATTTTATTTGGTTAAAATTTTATCGTCCGAGTCTTTAATTATTTTTACTGTGTACGCTCGATAGCGTGTGAAGCCTACAATTATTCAAATGTAGATAATTGCATTTTATATTTTACTAGGATCAGTTGTTAGCCAATCTATCGATACATCTGAAATTCCGTCTTCATTTTTTCTTAATTTAATACAGCTGCTTGAATACGAGTGTAGTTTAAAGCTATTTATAATATGATATTTACAAGCACGCACACGTACTGACTCGACCACCGAGGAGATATGTTTAATAGCCTAATAATTATCTCATTTGATCACCATTTTCGTCACGTTTAATACTCATAATAAAATAAAATAAAAAATTATAAATAAAATGCTTTGTATCATGATTATCAAAATTAGTCGAAATGTTAGATAAAAATTACTAGCTTTGCCAAATTACAATTATTAAAGTAATGTTTGTTTTAAAAATCTACTCGCCCGTAAAATTTGTACAATAATATAATATTTAATGATACATAAATAAAGCTCCGTGTTTGCGAAAATTCGTGACATTGCAAAAAGCCTATTAAAAAGTGATATGAAATTATACGTATGGTACGCCTCAACGGTTCGTACGTGTATAATATTTCACTGAATCATCAAAGCTTAGGTGAACTTTGATCAATTATATTATTATAACAAAACAAAATAATGATCGATGAAAAACCTATATTACAACTTTACCACTTAATATCAGTATGAAATGCGAATAATGTTGTTAGTGTAATATTTTATTGGTTCTAATAAGTAAAATAGCTTTGGTTATTTATCCGATTTCGATTAGCTTGATTTACTATTGAAATAATAAAAAGTTGTAATGTTATTTGACACAAATTAAATCAAGTAAGTCACCACTGCCATTCTAAGAGTAATTTATTCGGTAGTTGAAGATTGATATATTGATCTATCGCAAGAATTAGTTGTCAACCGTTTGTTAATTTTATTATATCGATAATAATGTTATTCATTCGCATTAGGTATCTACAAAATTATATTATAATTGATTATAAGTAATTATTAAAATGTTTAATGACAATAACAAATAACTCACTCTTATTTACCAAGTAAAAATAATAAGATTCTGTATTCTGAAGTTCTTTATACATTAACGCAATCTCACCACAAGTATAATGTATCTTTTAACACATTGTTTGCGGCTATATTTAAAAAAAATGTGGAGCGCGTATCGGTAAAGCCAAATATGTGATTTTTATAAATAAAGTTAAGCGTAACTGAGATGCACAAAAATGTGGTCACCGCCACAACAGAAGATTTCAGAAACGCACAAATTTGTGTACATCGTAAGCAATGGGTTTTAAATTTATAAAATCTCTCTGTTATACTTCTTGTATGTTTCATATCAATCGCTTAATGTACGAATATAAGATATTAAATATTTTTAAGTTGAGGTATCTTCTTCATTTCTTTCAAGCCCATATCTTTTCCAAAGCCTAACAAATTATTAATATCAATGCTGGTATTTTAAAGAATAATTTTATTTTGAAATATACTGCTTCATTGCAGGAAAGTTTGAAATTTTCTCTGAATAACAAAACTTACAGTTAACATATTAAATTTATATAATGCCATCGATTTATATAATAGTATAAAAAAATAATAAGCATTGTATAAGATACATTTTCATTTCATCTGTGATTTGGTTGCAGATATTTATTTTTATCTGTCTATAATTTAATCGTATTTTAGTAAATTTATATTTATATTAATCTATTTTGTTGTTTTGTTTTCCAGAAGCCGGATGCTACTACAATTTCCAACATTACGGAGAAGGCGACAGAATTATGACAAATGAGCCCTGCTTGAATTGTACGTGCCACAACCGCATGCTGATGTGCTACCTGAGAGTATGCCCGTTCACGAAACCGATTGGCCAAGACTGCACCGTGGAGAAGCGAGGTGATCAGTGCTGCCCTGTCATCACATGCCCAGATGGTAAGCATTTCCATATTATATCACATTCCATACCATTTGTATACTGCATCAATGACATGCCCTCGCATTTTTACACCACTGCAACGTAATATTAATATATACGACATTAAAATGTATACATTATCTCCGATACATTTTTATAAAAATTATGGACCAAACAATGTTAAATTAAATACATTTTTTAACCATGCTCACTTCGAACATACAGCATATGAATTTTCACAATGCATCGACTTATCTTGGCCAATTGCTTTAACGAAGATTAGTTGCCAGCCAATCGCCAAATTAAAAAAAAATATTCAATCCGGCACCGAAACGCATGCGTCTGCCAACTGGCCACCTAGTCTACGAATTTATTTCACTTAATTTTATTAGAAAATATCGTATTAGTAATTTAGAAACATATAGCACGGGATTTACATTAGCTTCTAATCTTAGATAGCCATTTTTTTATTTGAGATTTTATCTGCAAATATTGTTTTAGTGTCGTGTACAAAAATTGAAAATCAGTTTTATCATATGCCACACCTGAGTATTATTTCGCTTTGAGGATAAATCTTAGATCAGCTATCATAGAAAAAAATGGGAAATATTTGTTATTAATTGGCCCGGTATCTGGTAATATTAAATTTAATAACACTTTTGAAATAATACAAATTTTTACATTGTATTTTTTAGCGGTTAATTAGTCTAATAGAATTTAATTCGTCAAGGTTTACGGAAGCAATTATTTATTAGTTACAAGTTCCGCGAGTTACGCATTCATTTGCCCATCTTAGAAGAATAAAAGTCTTGTAACAACACTCCATCTTCCTAGCTGCGAAGGTTTGTCCGCGGATACAGAAAATACCGTTCTCGAGCAGGTGCAATATTATATCACACCATTAATATTGCGTTGTCTGTAATAATCGCGGAACAAACTGGTCTTGTTAAACTTGACATTGGCACATAATAAACGATGATGCTCCATGAAACCAGTCAAGGAAAACTAGAATAAATATTACGAAAAAAGCACAAACACTTTGCGACTAGTGCAACCTAACGACAACAGCGTAAATTAATAATAATAAGATGATTTTTAAAAAATAACTGTGAAACCTGGCTAAATATATTTTTATTTACGTAAAAATAGTTTTACATTTTGAGAGAGATCTGCCACATAATAAAAGCCACATTACTGTTGTGGGCTTTACATTGCAGAAATATATTTATTTAATAAATAAAATTATTGTTGTAGAAAATTCTTATAATTAATAGATTATTCTGCTATCGTAATTAAATTTAAAAACGAAACTCACAGATCGACGTATTGACCCTATAATGATTAACTCGCAGATTTCGTGGTGAATTTGCCACACTTAATTTAGTAATAGCTTTTATACTAATAATTGTTTTGCAATTTCAGTTCCAGTAGATCTTTTGACCTCGACGACCCAATCTCCAGTCGACTCGACCGAAGTTGGCCACCACGACAACTACGGATGCTCGATAGACGACAAGTTCTACTCAGATGGAGCACAAGTCCCGTCCAACTCTAACAAACCCTGCGAACTCTGCTACTGCATCAGGAATATGACTACCTGCGTCATGCAAGAATGTACACTCCACGTTGAAGGATGCACACCAGTCTATAACAGAGGAGTTTGTTGTCCAGTTCGATACTCATGCGGTAAATATCTTTCTCGTATTAATTAAAAACTTCTATTTACTTCAATTCTTCTGCCTCTTCTATTAACTAGTAGAATAGACATTATGAGAATACAGTTGATGTACAATTTCATAACGTAAAACTGGAATGGCTGGGATAGTGACTCTGTATGCTTCGGATAAACTCAAATCCTACATGCTTCTTTGACACCAAAGAGAAATAAGCAAACTTGTCAGGTATTAGATCCATATGAAAGAATTCCGATTTGACCAGAAAGAAAAGAAATCCTTAGACACTATATGGCAATAATGTATTTCATATGCGTAACTCATTCCATAAATCAAGAAAAGATTAACAAATTTTTAATTTAGACATATTCAAATGTCAGTGTTTGTAGCAGAAATCGATTTATTTATACATAGCGTAACAAATGAAATAAACTAGGCATTTAATAGTTTTTTACTATAAAAACTTGCATTGGTATCTACCAAACATAATGTTTTCTATTTATTTTTACAGATCACCCTGATGAAGATGGACCATTGATGATTGATGACATGACAACGACAGTGAAGCCTACTCCAGGGTTCATGTTAACAACAACTTTAGCACCTGGATTCACAATGGAATGTACTCATGATGATCAAGTTTATGCTGATGGCGCCCTCATTACTACTGACAAAGCTTGCGAGCATTGCTATTGTATGAAGGGAGATATTGTATGCATAGTTCAAGGGTGTGGAACTCCAATGGAAAATGAAGGAAAGAATTGCACCGCTGTGGCTCCAAAGGCAGATCAATGCTGCCCTGAGACTTATGTTTGCGATGGAGATGAATCACCAACCACATCTATGGGAGACGCTAATGTATTGACTACCACGCACAGCTCGATTGATGAAGAACCAGAAGTACAAAAACCAGAAGTTGAAGGTGATACTGAAAAACATAAACCAGAATCAGAACATACACCTGAGGTTGATAGTACTACTGATAAACAAAAACCAGAAAGTTCCTCAAATATTCCAGAAACTGATATAATTACCACCACTGAGAGTGACAAAGCAACTGCTTATGTTACTGAACGAGACCAATCAGAAATAGAAAGTTCTACAGAACACTTGCCCAAAGAAAGTGCTTTCTCTGAAACCAGCACGCCTCATGTTGAAACTGAAACTGTACATGGAAAACCAGAATCAGACACTTCCACTGATACACAAAAACCTCTGTCTGAATCAACAACTGACAAACAAAAATCAGATTCAGAATCGGCAACCGACAAACACGAGCTAGAATCAGAATCAACAACAGATAAACAAGAATCAGATTTAGAATCAGTAACCGATAAACATAAACCAGAATCAGAATCAGCAACAAATAAACAAGGTTCAGATTTAGAATCGGTAACCGATAAACAAAAACCAGAATCAGAATCAGCAATAGATAAACAAGAATCAGATTTAGAATCGGTAACCGATAAACACAAACCAGAATCAGAATCAGTAACAGATAAACAAGAATCAGTTACTGATAAAGACAAACCAAAATCAGAATCAGCAACAGATAAACAAGAATCAGATTTAGAATCGGTAACCGATAAATACAAACCAGAATCAGAATCAGTAACAGATAAACAAGAGTCAGATTTAGAATCGGTAACCAATAAACACAAACCAGAATCAGCAACAGATAAACAAGAACCAGTTTCAGAATCAGTAACTGATAAACATAAAACAGAATCAGCAACAGATGAACAAGAACCTATAGAATCAATAACTGATAAACACAAACTAGAAACAGTAACGGATAAGCAGGAACTGGACTCAGAATCAGTAACTGATAAACACAGACCAGAATCAGTAACAGATAAACAAGAATCAGATTTAGAATCAGTAACCGATAAACACAAGCAGGAATCAGATTCAGCAACGGATAAACAAGAATCGGTTTCAGAATCAGTAACCGATAAACACCAACCAGAGATAGTGAGTACAACAGAAAGTGAGAAGCCAAGCTCACAAGACTCTACTGAAAAAGTGAAATCAGATTCAGCAGATACTACTGAAAAACAAAACATAGAATCAGATGGCTATACAGAAAAAACTTCAGGTCTTGAAAGTAGCACTGAAATACCAAGAGTTGAAGGAGCGACCGAAGCTCATGAACCTAGCTTAGAATTTGATCAAAGTACACAGACACCAGAATATGAAGGTGTTACTAAAAACAAGATACCAGAATTAGACATTTCTACAATTAAGCAAGATTTAGAAACTGAAGGTACGCCCACACGCAAGGCCGAACATGACGAACACACGACTGTTAAACAATCAGACATAGATAGTGTTACCGAAAAGAAAACACCTGAGTTTGATAATGAAATAGAAGGAGACAAAACAGGATTAGGAGATAGATTTGATGAAAATATACCAGAATCAGATAGTACAACAGAGGTACAAAAATTAGAACCTGAGCAAGCTACTGAGAACTTGATTCCAGAGACAGCAACATCCGCAGTAAAACAAAAACCTGAATCAGATAGTCAACTTGAACAGAAGCCAGAGACTAGCCATAAAAATGCTACAAGCAAACCCAAGTTAGATGATGATATGGAACATAAGCCTGAGCCAGATAAAACAGATGAAAAACCACAATTAGAACTGGATCATGATAAGAAAACTGAATTAGGACAAGAAGTTAGTAAAAAACCTGACTCAGAAGAAGAGGATGATGGCCAAAAATTGGAAACAGATGAAGAATCAGGAGAGCAAAAGCCTATCATTGAACAAGATTCTGTTGAACAAAATGTTGAATTGGAATACGCTACTAAGCCAAGTATAGAGCATGGAACTGAAGCACACACACCACAATCAGAAGACGAAATCACAACACACTCTCTAGAAACAGACGATCAAAAATATGTTTCAGAAAGTACAACTGAATTCGAGAAACTTGATATAGATGACATCCATAAATCACAGACTCCTCAAATAGTGGATGAAGATAAGCAGCACACTGGCCAAAAAGATGATGCACACAAACCAGAAGAATCTACTGAAGATCAGTCATCAGAGAGCTATACACATAAACCTCATTTGGAAGACAAAATGACAGTTACATCAGATGACCATAGCTTATTAACCACTGTTCCGTCAATAAAATCTGAATTCGAAGAAAAGACTACAGTCCAACCCTCTGATGTTGAACATGCCACTGAAATCAATGTACCGCGAGTTACGAAAATATCTGATGCTGATAGTGGTGATGAACAGACGACAGTTGAAGGTATTGCAATAGTTACACCAGTTCGTGATTACAAGGATAATGATATAACAGATGAGAATGTACCTAAACATGATGCTGCCACTAAAGTTCCACAACACAGAGATGAGCATGAACCAGAATACACCCCAACTGATAAGGAACAATCATTTGAAGGTACTACCAAAATCAGTTTGGTCACAGATAAAACTATTTCAGCTACAGAAATTATTGATACTGATGATAAGACCATAACTACTGAAAATGTGTCGGAAGGACACCTTGGCGAAGCATTGCCAGCAGTTACCGACTCTATCGAAGGTCAAGTTACAACGGTAAAATATCAGCAGACGGAGGAAGAACTAACAACGATTTATAATGAAAAGACTCCTGAATTAACTGAAAAGCCTCTTAAGCAAGATGGTGGACTTACAACAGATCTGCCATCTATCACTGAAAAAGAAAGTAGTTCAAAACTACCATTGGATTCAGTCACTGAAACATATCATACAACAACTCACAAAGATTTGTATGACACCAAAGGAGACACCACTGAAGAATCTGAAGAAGAAAAAACAACACATCACCCAGTTTCTCAAGAGAAAGAAAAGCTTCCGCATGATGTGACTCAAGAAATTGAATTGGAGTCACCTACCACAATTGATGATTCTGATGTAGTCGAAATGGTAACAGAATCTTCTCTTGATATTGGACATGAGGGTTCAGGATCAGAATCACCTGAAATTGCTGATGAAAAGATTTCAGAAAGCTCGACAAAAACACCCGTTTTTACACCAACTTCTCCAGATGTTACTGAAGGTCCAAAAGATATAGAGACAGACTATACTAAATATCCTATCATTGATTCATATTCTGAAATACCCGATTCATACACTGAAATAAATAAAGACAAAACACCAACCACTGTGGCTTCATCTCAAACAACTAAATCTAGTATCACAGATGAGTCTCCTGAAATTGAAAGTCAAACCGTAGATGCCCAACAGATTGATGATGTATTCAGTTTCACGACAGTTCAACCTATTTCAGACTCAACCGATTCAATCCACGATAGATATCAAACTGATCGTACCGACACAGGAGACGAAATAGATAAAAAAATTGAATCTGTTACAAAATTATCAACTGGTGAAAAAGACATTAAAACAGGTGATACAACAACAATCAAGAGTGATTTAGTTCATCCAACAAAGGATGATGTTATAACTACAATCCCAACAATTGATCAACATGAAGAAGGAAGTGGTGATGAAACAGAAAGCACAACAATAAATGACTACGAACCAGAGCCTCAAGCAACAGAAAAAACACATGTTCCAGAAATATCGGAATCAGTGCCAGAAAAGGAAGATCAAAGACCTTTACTGACAACTGAAGAACCTATTTCAACTATAAAAGATATATCTCACCACGATGAAAGTGAAGCTACCACTGAGAAGATTCTTGAAAAGACAACGGTTATATCACCATTAGAAACTGAAACCATAAAACCTGAGCATGATGATAAGATTGATTCATCAGCTACTGATAAACCATTAGATACAGTAACTCATGTACATGAAGAACCCACGGCAAAACCAGATGATTTACATGATGAGCAAGGCTCCACGACACCTATTGTACATATTAAGCCTGAAGGTGATGAGTTAGAAAATGAAATTGATGAGGATGGTCAATATCCAGAACAAGAACACGAGCCACCAAGAATCCCAGGAGAAGGTGATTGCTTAGTTGATGGTATTACATACAGAAATAATTCTCCAATTCCTACAGCAAGCAAATGTCAATCATCATGCCAATGTGTTAACAGTATTCTCAAGTGCGATCATGTTAAGTGTTCACCTCCTCCAGCTGATATGGTCAACTGCCAACCAGTTTATCATGCTAAGGATAATTGTTGTCCGATGTACACATGCGAGCATGTTGAACCAGTCACAATTGAATCGGAGAATCATATGGCTGATATAACAACACTTGCACCACGAGAAACAACCATTTCATCCACTTATACCACCCAATCCAACAAGGATAATGCATCTGATGTCGATCAAGATACCGAATCAAATGCAGTTGATAGATTCCAATCTAACAAACCAGAAGATGATTTTGGTCAATCTACTCAATCTCCAAAGGATTCTGATGAACAAAAGATTATTCCAGTATTCATTACAACTGATGATTCTAAGCCACAAGAAGACAAGGAAGAGGTGCATGAAACACCAATTGTTCCCTCTGTCCACCTGCCAGATTGTGGTTCTAGTGGATGTTCTCCAGAATCTAAGCCTACCTCTGGTAAACCTGAAATCGGCCAAGTAACTGAAGAAGCTAAACTTAATATATCTGAAACCACCAAAAAACCTGTAGATGGAGAGAGTACAGAGATGGATGACACCCTCTTACAATCTACAACAGTTATTTATGACCAGAAAACTGATGGAGATTATGAACAGAAACCTATTTCAGTTGACATTCCTTCAGATGCAACAGATACACCATCAACCGTTTCGCCACACAAAGAAGAAGATATTACACATCAAACTAGTATTGCTGGTGAAGGAACAACTGGTGTACCAAAGATAGTCAAGGATGATTTAACAACAGTACAGCCAGAAACTCTTCACGATAAAATTGATTTAGGAGATGATATTGGACAAAATACCATTCAGCCCGAGGATGATTCATTATCAACAACAACACCTAAATATATTCATTCTGAGCAGACCACTGAAAAGATTCACCTAGAATTGCCTGATCCAGAAGAGAAACCAATTGAGGATTCTGAAGGCACCACTATTTCATCTAGTCAAGATTCACAAGAATCTGATGATACTTCAATAGAAGTAGACACTGATGACAAAAAAGATACCACAGATAAACCAATTTCTGATAGAACTACTGAAGGCTTATTATCAACCAAATATTCAGGATCTGGTTACGAATATTCGACTCCCATTAATAAATTATTAATTGATGATTCTGAAATAACATTTATATCTACTACCAGCAAGTCTATTGAAACAGAATCTACCACAATGGTCAGTCCATTTGAACAAAAGACAGAGCATCCATTAGATACGGAAGCTGAAACCGAAAAGGCACCGTCTGTAGATACCACAGGAAAACTTGATTCCGATATGAAGACTTCGGTTAAACCAGAAACTGGTATTGATTTGGAAGAAACAGATGACCATAAAGAGCAAATCACAACTGTGGCATACAACCTAGAAAAAGAATTGACCACTGAATCATCTGACAAGAAAAAGGTTCCAACTACAGAATTGGACGTAACAGTAGAACATAAGACTCCCGGATATGAATATACTGGCAAACCAGAAGAGTCTGACAAGATTGATGATAGTTCTGATGAAGTAACAACCATTGAAGCAGAAATAGATTCTACATCTTCACCTGTTCAGGAATCTAAGCCATTAAAGGATCAGGATAAGCAGCATGAAAATGTTTCTAGTACAGAACAAAAACATGATTCTAGTGTCACAGATACAACAATTTCACAGATTGATGATCAAACTACAACTAAATATACGGACGACTCTTTATCTACCAAAGTACCAGTAGATATAGATAGCACCAGAGATAGATTGACAACTATTAGTTCTCAAGAAGATTCAGACTTATTCACCATTCGTCCAGTGGTAACTGAAAAAACAGATCTCACAAAACCATCTAGTGAACAACCTGATGAGGAAAAATTGACAGAATCACCTGTCACAGAGTCGGATATTATTCAAACCACCACAAAATCAAATATTCAACTAACTGAAGGAGAACATGATAATAAAATAGTAGATATAGAACAAGAGACAGATAGACCACTTGAAATAGTCACAGATAGTCCAGTAGAATATACAACAGCAAAACTCTCTGAATTAACCACTATTTCATCAGATGACGTTAACAAAATAGGTGTTTCTGTGCTTCCAACTGATACAGTTGATGAAGATTGTGGTCCTGCTGGATGCTCACAAAAACAACCACATGATACTGTCACAAGTCACACACCAACTGACACAGATTCTAAGGGAGATTGCGGACTTCAAGGATGCCAAGTTGAAGCTGAATTTACGAGAGTTCCGACTGAAAAAACTACTGTGCCACCTAGTATAAGTGAAGAATGTACATCAGAAGAGTGTAAGCTGTCTCAAGCAACACCTCCTAAAAATGTGGATGTTCCTACACAATGCGGACCAGAAGGGTGTGAGCACGATGATCAGCAAAACATTATAACAGATGAGGACGATAAGGTGGAATGTGGACCAAATGGATGTACACCAGGAAGTAAACCACACGTGATCCCATCAGATGATTCAATCAAAAAGGAATCTGACAAAGATGGACAATGTGGACCAGCAGGCTGTGAACAGTCACACGAACCGCACGTCACTCCATCTGATGATTCAACTCACAAAGAATCTGATAAAGATGGAGAGTGTGGAGAAAACGGATGCGATTTAACTGGAAGCAAGCAACCACACAAACCCATTGATAGCTCAGAAAAAAGTGAACATTGTGATTCTCCGGGATGTACTTCAACTAAAATTGACCAATCTCATGAAGACCATCCACTGGAGCCCACTAAAGGTAGTTGTGAAGGTGAGAGCTGCAGCGGTAGCCAAACACCTAAACCAATTGATGAACAACAATCAATATCAGATTGTAAAAATGGAGTGTGCCCATCCACAGATGATAATGTAATTCATACTGACACACTACAAACAACTGTACCATTTGCTGATTCTACTCCGGCTTCAGGTGATGTTGTAACGGAAATACCAAAGGATCATGATATTGAAATTGATGACTGTGGACCACAAGGATGCGATTTCGAGCATGAGAAATCAACAAACGTACCAGAAATTCTTACTGGTGATACTGACAAAGCTACAACAGTTCCAACTCAAGACTGTCATGGTGAAGAATGCAGTCCAGTCAAAACTTCAGAAAAAGATGAAAAAGAAAAATTGGATATTGATAAACCAACAGATTCAACACCGATCTGTGAGTCTGGTAATTGTGAAGTACCTGAAAAATCAACAGAAGTTCCAGATACTGAAGAATTAACAACAGTTTTCCCGAAAACTCCAGAAATCCCTGATAAACCAACAAAACCTGAAGAACACTCATTAGACGAAGATATCACATTAAAATCAGACATTGATGATAATGCCTCTACTCCAACATACAATCTTGAAAAAACAACTGAAAAAGTAGCTGGACATCAAGACGATTGCAATTCACCGGATTGCTTAGAAGAAAATCAAACAGTGACTTCACTCCCACTCTCAGAAACTGATGAGCAACCTACAACTGTGTCTTCGCAACATGTAGATGTTGATGATCACAAAGGTGTCAAATGTAATGGTGATAACTGTCCCACTGATAGACCTGTCATTACAATTACAGAATCTACTAAAACACCATCTGAAACACAAAAACCATCAAAGGAATCTACTACTGCACCGGGAACAGTTAAAGAAGATGAATCAGATACCGAAACATCTGTTACAACTGAATTATCAAAACATGAAATTCTTTCTGGTATCGATCAACATGGAACTACTATCAAACCATCTCAAGCTGATTCTGAAACTGAAAAATCAATCATTGATGATAGATTCTCGGAAGATAATAATGCTACAGAGTTTGATCATGAAATCACAACACTGCAGTCACCTGCTGCTGATGATCATATTACTGAAGCCGGACCCAAAGTTGAAAAAGAACCTGGACACGATGATGATAAATCAGTTGAAAAACAAACGACATTGTCACCTGATGAACCAGCTAAAGCGAAACCACATATTCCAAGCACAGATATTCCAGTTTCTTTCAATCTTGATGATTTTGTTGCAGTTACTGACAAAGAAGATGATTCTGTACAAACAACTGAATATTCAGTAGATATACCCGAGAAACATACTTTATCACCGGAATCACACATTCTTGAGAAGGATTCTGACATTACCACTATTTCACCCAAGGATAGTGTACAGCACTCTACTGAAATTGTAAGCACACCCTCAGATAGTACTGACAAATATACAGGAATTGAAAACATTCCTGTATCCGTAGACACTTCTAAATTACCAGAAGATGAATCACCTATTACAAAGAAACCAAGCGTAACAGAACCTAGCAAGGAACCACAAGTTACTGATAAACAGCTTGAATCAATGACAACAGAAAGTTATGATCAAAGCACATTGATCAGCAAGCATCCTGATACAGAAAGCACTACCAAGGTTGACGAACATCACACAACTCATGATACTCATAAACCAGATATAATTGATTCATCTAAGGTACCTGAAGTAACAGATTCAGTACACGTTACAGACGTCACAATTTCTACACCGTCGTCAATAGATCTTGATGAAAATTTGAAGACAACTGTCCCACAAGATGAAATTAAACAATCTACTGATGCTAGTATCAAAGATCACTCTCTTGAACATGTATCATCAACTATGATACCTGAAGAAGAATCTCAGCAACCAACAGACAAGCCTCAAGCTGATGTTGAAAAATCAACATCTATATCAGACCAAGAAGAGGTAACTGGAACCTCAATCGGTCAACCCGAAGAATATATTCCACACACATCTGAAAAAGAAAGTATTGAAAGCACAACATTAAAATCTGCAGAAGAGTTGGAAGCCAGTATATCACACACAACTGAAACATCAGAACTTGAAAAAGAAACACAAAAACCGATCATTAAAGAATCTGAGAGTAGTGATGACAGTACATTGGCCCCAGAATCCAGCAGTGAAATCGTAGATGGCGAAAAAGAATACACAACACAATCACCTGTGCATGAAGATCACTACACAAAATCACCAGGAAAAGAGTCTGAAACTAAAAAACCTGCTCTGCAAGAAGAATCTGATGTTGATATCCAGACTTCAACAAGAATACCAGACGATTTACCAGAAAGTTCGCAACATCCAGGACAGAGTGGTGTAACATTGAAACCTATCAGTGAGTCCCAAGAAGATACCGATCAATCAAGTGAAGAAATTGAAGGTACTGTTGATTCCGATGAAGAGCGTGATCAGATGCCTACAACCACTATTAAGTCTTTAATTGAAATAATCAAACCAACTGACGTTACAGAAGATAGCATTGTTAAAACAACTGAAAAATCTGTCAGTGAAATTGCAACTGAAAAAGATTTTGCTGGAATAACTGACAAGCCAGAGCTTACCAAGGAACAAGAAACAACTGAAAAGAGTAAAGATTCAATTCCCGAACATGATTTGGATCATGTTTCAACATTGAAACCAGATGAATATGATACTAAGAAACCTGTAGACTCACACGACATAGTGCAAACTACATATGGTCCAATTTCTGATGACAAAAAGGAAGCTTCAGTTACTGAATCTGTATTGCCAGAAGACAAAACACAAAAACCTGCTGATGGAAGTGAAATAAGTACACCAATTAACAAAGACGCTGACAAAGATTTTGAAGTGACCACCCATTACCTTGACAGCACAACTATACATAAGCAAGATGAGGACATTCACACAACAGCTAAATATCCAGATGTGCATTCAGCCTACAACAAAACTGAAATGCCACACCTAGGAGGGGAAGAATCTGGATCCACAGAACTACCACACCCTGATGTAACAACAGTATCGGAAATAACAGAAAAACAGACGGAATCACTAATCCCATCCTCCACTATTACTCCAATTCAACATGAGCTCACGCCTTCAAATGATACTACTCCGTCACAGGATGATGAGAAAATTATTCCAAGTCTACACGACAGATATCCTGATTCTGAATCTAGCACAGATGATATAAGCCAAGCAGTAGTACCGCATCTTCCTAGTCCAGACCAAGATGAAGATCACCAAATGCCACAAATCCCTGACTTCCCAGGCTCTTATGGCTCAACAGGAACTGAAGAAGAAGACTATACAGAAGAAGATCAACCGTTTGGTCCAGGAACATGTAGATATGGTGGAAAAGTTTACGTTTCTGCACAACAGATCCCAAGAGATGATCCTTGTGATTTTTGCTTCTGCTTCAGAAGTGATATTATCTGCCTACAGCAAAGCTGTCCACCACCCATTCAGCACTGTCACGAAGAACCTATTTCAGGATTCTGTTGTCCTCGGTATGAATGTCCCGTCTCTATGGCAACGGTATTGAATGTCACTACTACAACGACGACGACCACTACTACCTTACCACCACATTTCTTATCACACGCATACAAAGGTGCCGCTCAAAGACGAGGGTGCCAAATAAAGGGACAGGCATATTCGGTCGGAGAAGTAGTGAAATCTGCATCAGGACCCTGTTTACATTGCACGTAAGTAAAATAAAATTTTAATGTAAACACTAATAACATTATATTGCTCTTTTTGCTTTTATTTGCGTTTGTACTATTACAGTGCTTAATCAATTGTTCTTACCAACTAGTAACAACGTTAGAACGTCACGTCTTTCATGCCCTGCGCAAGTGTCCTTATCTATTCTAGAATCATTACATAACTTTTGACATAGTAAAGAGGTGTTAGTCACTGAGTTCTTCAGTAAGTTAAATCACCCAATTCCCAATATTTGACACATACATGTTTTCCAAGCTCAGTATCTAGCTATTTTTGTTAAATAGCATATTTCTTTAAGCTGCATATCAATAAGAAAATATGATTTGTCTATGGTGCAGCAATAATTATTAAATTTAAATAATATTTTTCAGATGCGGAGGTGATGGTCAAATGAAGTGTGACCCAAAGGTGTGCACTCCGGAGCCGATGCTGAGGCAGATGATAGCCGTTGCGGCCACCACCCGAAGAAGGTGAGGCGATTCGCAGCAGGCGCAGGCGCCACTGCCTCTGACCCCACTGTGATCTTGTGCGTTTTAAACGAAACAGACAAATAAAATGAAAGACATTTATAATCAATGGTGCAGTGAGAGTGAGATTTTGAGATACGAAGCTTTATTTCGGTATCAAGACAGTGAGGTTAATAATAGTGAAAGGAAAGATGTGCGATTCTTATTATTTTTGTTTAAAGTCATATCAATGTCAAAATGGCACCATTCATTAATTATTTGACTGCTTAGTTTTTTTTCATTCATTACCCAGCAAAATGAACAGATTTAAAATGTTCATTTTTTAATGTGTATTCAGGTGCTAATATTTTTGTTGTAAATTTCAATTTCGTCATAAAATTTGTCTCATTCATATTATAATACTACCATCAGGATGTTGTTCTATTGACAATGTCATATTGAAAAAATTGTTAATAATAATAATTAGAACTTGATGAAACAACGGATTCGCCCAAAAAATTATACGTATTTACGCGATTCCATTATTTTATCTAGATTATAATATTGATAATTTTGAAACTTGGGTGCCAAACATAAAAAAATTGAAAAACATACGATATACCTATATTATTATAGTTGTAACTTAGAGTTAGAGAAAGACGAGAAGACTCGTTTGACTCTACATCAAGTAGATTAGTGAGTGTGAAGATTTCCAGACACGCTGCTTCGTGTACATCGCCGATAGTTCTTGTCTCAGCTGATGAGGCCCATCTGTGCTCTTTAGTCCTTTTTAATAAATTGTTTTCGTATTAATAAGTGATTAGTCTAGCATTGCGAGTGATCGCTCTTTTATTTGACGAACGACTGACGAATGAAATTTGCCCATATTTAATAAATAAGTGCACCACGTGTTTTTAACGTTCTCTTTTGTTAAATGTTTAGTTAGATAGCTCCTTCGGGGCATCCACTGTTAATGACATTATCGTCTTTGACTAATAAAAAACTGCCAGACTCCCGGTCGATGAGATGCAAACGGTCGATATATTCCATCTTACAGTAAATATTATATAAAAATAATATTTTAATCCTAATGCATTAAATTTAATCGCATAGTCATTATATGACCACTTTGATCAACTTTCAAATATATAATTTACTATCTTTGAAGTTTTGATCATATAATTATCCTCTTTGACTAGGAGTCATTATTTTATAGTTTTTAATATAATTTTGTATGATTATTATTTTATATACCTATTTATGTATGAAGATTTCTCTAATTATTGTCGATTCTTAGAATATAATTCTACAGAGTTATGCATAATTGCCAAGATAAAAAATAAAGAAATAACAATTTCTTTTATTTTTAATTAGTGTCTGAAAGCGACCCGAAACCTAAGAAGGTCCAAATCGTTTGATTGGCAGAAATCTACTAGTTTTTATTATACAATTAAATATAAGATACTCAAAGTTTATATGTATATCTTTTACCGCACATCTTTTTATGTCGCTTAATTTATAATTCCCATAATATTTTATAAAGATTTCTGCCACTTGAACGTTTGGATTGAGACACATGAAAATTTTCAAAATAAAATTGAAAAAAAATACCCATTGTAAATTGGAAAATACAAAAACATTTTTTTATGAATACATTATAAATAAAGGGCGCTCAAACCCGTTGCGGTGGTATATTTAATAGATTATTATTAAGTATATAGTTTTACTTTAAGTAAAATAAATTCTAGTTAGATTTTGTAGTATTTATATTATAATTAAAAAAACTATATTATAAAAAATAATGATATATGTGTACTGTATTTCTTTATATCTCTAATAATTGATCCAGTATGAAACAATAATAAACTCGAATTAATCTTATCACCGACTATGCAGTTCTTAGAATATCTATTGATCTAATGTCACTCCCGCTGATTTGAATTGTGAGAGAAATCTTCCAGGAATTTCCTAATATATCAATTATTATTATTGTGTTGTTAAATTTTCAGACGTTTGTCTGGAATGATTTAGTAAATAACATTCATGTAAGCCAGTCAGTCAACTTACTCTTAAAATGCCAGTGCGGAGTGCAACGCCATGTAAACGAGTTATATAAATATATACATAGTAAAATACACAATAGGATATCACAACAAGTGTCCTTTTTTATACGTCTGATAAATAAACATCTTTTTATGAAAAATAATAATACATGTCCTTTTATTTCATTGTGACCCCATTCCTGCCATACTAATAATTTTATAAAAAGAATACTGTAGAATCACTCACTAACACACCAGATCGTTACGGACAGAACCAAATTGGTAAAAATGAAATCACTTTTAAGGCCTTATATTTTTGACCACCATATTCACAGGAAACTCTTTTAGCATTTGAAGCTACAACTTTTATTGACTAGACCAACACTCCATAATAAATAGCAGACAAGGATGTCACCATATACCACATATATCATTTCAAGTAGATGGTAATATCCATTGGTATTTATTTATCCCAGGACTGGTCAACCCATGGCGTCTTTTTGTATGACCTGTAGTCATAATCTCCTTCACATTATAGCAGATAGTCGTCGACTTACAACCTATGGGAGATACGACTGTTCGACTTTACAACCACAATCGGGGATTGGTTCCCCACCTCCTCTTACCCATAGTTGAAATGTTCTGAAACATATTATAAAGTTGTCTCTGTATTACGAGCATTTTTAAACCCTTTCGAGATATCTACAAAAGGAAAATTTCAATTTCTCAACCTGCCAAGAAACAAAGAGAAATTATTGATTCGAAAAGAAAAATTATGATAATTAGACACTATGAAAAAAACAAGCGACCAATGAAAAGTTTTAATGAATAAACACCTGCGTTTTGTATTTTCATGTTTTATTGATAGTATAATGTTTAGCCAATTTTACTGTGGCATTTTTACTAAAATTTTAACCACATGATTGCCACAAGATATAATCGAATTAACACCTATACGCCACACATTTAAAAAAATTTAATTAAAATACAAAAACTTGAAATAAATATATAATGTATAGTTATACTCACATATTATGTATGGAAATGTCAATTGTATTCAATGCCCATGGAAAACTATGACATTTTTTTCACTCAGGGTTGTCACTCAGCAGTATTTAATTATTTTATATGTGCATACCACTCAGAATAATACAATGTCTTGTACACGAGGTATTCAAATGTTTCATATATGAGGTATTAAGCGATATACACATAGCCGGTTTTAAACGTACAGCGACAATATGCTCTGCGTACCTCATAGTGAATATGGGAAAGAACAAAAAATGTATTTGATATAGATAATTAATAATAACACCAAAAGTTTTGCAAAACCTATTTATTAAAACTAAAGTTTAACATATATTGGACACCAAATAAACAGCATCTAATTAAGACATATTATTTTGTTTATCACATACCGCCAAATATAAATCTATATCAACTGTTTTCTTTTAACAAACTTCACCATAACAAACCAGAAAACAAAAAAAAAATTGCATCTTAACTGTAACAATTTTATAAACAATAAAACAATTTTGTTATGATTTATGAATTTTTCTAACATAATGTACTGTAAAAACATGCGTAAATCAATTTGATTCGCAATGTTATTGATATTATTTTTGCCTTTTTGCAAATAAATAAACTTAACTATGCAGTGAGTTATTATTTGAATAGAGCTAAACTTGGCATATAATTTAGACAATAAGTATTTCAATATGAAATGAGTGATTAAAATATGTAGATGGATCAAAAAACATTATTTGCACTAAAATTTGGAACTAAGCAAACATGAAAAGACAACATAATAATTGTATTTAAATTATTCATTGATAATTATAATATAATTGATTTTGTCTACTATTAATCATGGGTTGAACGTCATTATATAACATATAAATAAAAATTCAATAACTTAATAGTTTTCCACACATTTTATAAATTAAGCTTGGTTGCAGTATATAATAATACATATTAGTTTGTAATTATGATTTACATTTGTTTTTAACCTTTTCTATGCCAAGCGGTTTTCGTATGGGGAGACCCCGAGGGCCGTCAT
>JAGVSQ010001058.1:13199-31979 GCA_022683975.1 Rhyacophila evoluta | reverse complement strand
ATATTAATTGTATATATTATAATAATATTGATTGGGTAGTAAAGTCGCCCAGATCAAAGCCGCATTATGTCAAAGTCACGAGGTGCCAGATAGCTAAAAGTCACGTGGAAACGTATCATATATTATTAATCAGACAAAAAAATCTTAGAATTGTTTATGCGACATTGACCGTACACCTCCGGGCCAATCTATCAACGGACTAGTTATACCTGTTGAATATTAAATATCCCCGTTAATTTAAAACAATTCAGACCGCTTTTTGGCAATGTGGTATTTTTTTGCAATGAAATTTTTATTTATACTTCGCAATAAAGAGAAGGTGTGTCAAAAATGTAGTCTATGAATCATAACGCAGATGTTGTGTGTGCTAAAACGACTGTGCCTAGCACGAAAAAAATAATCTGGTTATATGTTATAATTCAGATACGTGAAAGTGAAATAGTGATTAAATATTGCATTCATTTCTTAAATTTATCAGTGAATTTTTTTTGTAATAACATCCAGTCATCTATTATGAAGAATACGGTCAGATAAAGGAACGATAATAAATATTTCAGAGAATGGATCTGTTATTTCGGGCCCGATTTAAGCGTACTACGACATTATGGTAGAGAGGGGTTCAAAGAAATCGTTGATACTTTTGTACTTAATATTTGGATGTTATTCATGACTATATCCAACTGATTTCATTCCGAGCATGCTATCTTACTGTGGGTTAAAACTAAGGAGGGTTTTGTATTTGCCCACCATTTTTTCGAGCTATAGTAGAGCGAGGGTAGCGTAGAAGCAAAATAGCTATACATATTTCAGTGAACAAGTTCAGTAACGCGACAGCACGTTGTCGTCACAACAACTTGCTCACTTAACTTTTATAGTCATTTTGCATCTCTGTTCCCGACGCTCTGCTGCCGTCGCACTACCGTCGTTGCATCTATAGTAGCTCCGGTCTTAAGCGTGGTCTAATCGAGGCTTCTGACACTATGGTTTATATCGGTACGTGTGTCTCTGATAATTATATGAGAAATTAAGAGAATTTATCACCTAGTTGTTTTTTTATTCCAAAATGCAAAACTAGTGCAGTAGTGACGATGTCAATATGGAGGGCAATGGTGATTTTAAAGAAATTTTCTCGGTTTTTGAAATTTTCCACTTGAGTGAGCTGAGTTTAGATGGGTGCTGTTGTATATATATTTGTATAATAGGAACTGTCCAACTTTCTTAGTGGACTCTCATTCTTTATTTTTTTCTAATTCTTTTTATAGCTTTTCCATGCGTTGAGAATCCATGACCACCATTACAATTCTGAAAGTTGAACTGTTACATATTTCATAGTCGGTACAATGCCATAATGTGTTCTTCATAAAAGCTAATTTGATGATTTGGAGTATTTTGACATCTTCGTCCACTCATGTTTTCTATCCACAAGACAGTTCAGCCAACTGTTAGACCCACCCGGTCATCCAGCCTCATTGTCACGAAGTCGCTGGTATCATAGAGGTTACCATGCGTGCCTAGCAATCCTTGGAATGCGGGTTCGATTCACATATTTGCTGGATTTTTTTAAAATTCGAAAATGTAAGACTTGATGCCCAGTTGAACATGGATGGCTTAAAAGTCTGCGACGTCTATTTACATTAATCATTCTCCAAATAGGAATATATCCTTGTTTTTTAACTTCGGTGCACATGGTAACTTAGATCAAGTGAAATCTGTGTATTAATTACTCCCGACATTCCCATCAAATAAAGTAGATCTCTTCTCGATATCAGAGTTCCGGGATACGCCTAATTAAGGCAAGGTATAAAGCTGAGGTGCATGGATGATAGTCACGTTTAATATACAAGTGATAAAATATTCATAATGACATTAAACCGTTGTATGAAAAAGAAAAACATTAAGATAAACCACAAGCTATTTTTTTATCATGAACTATTTCAGATAAGAATATGGCTCCGGTAAATGATTGATTAATTTATTATGATAATACATTATATGAACCACGTCCGCCTGTAATTTACGGCATATGGATCTCCACAATATGAAGGCTTATCAATTCAGAGTAATTTCATGAAGATCGCTTGTAAGCCTATCACACATGCATTTTTCCAAACATGTATTTAGTCACGGGACTTCGATCCATTACATCCAATGCCATAATTTACGGGTGAATTTTCCAACGAGGCTATTAGATTTTAAACGAATGTAAAAGAATTATTAGATGGTAATATAAAATATTGAAATATATTTGTTAAACAAAAATATAAATATGCATTTGTTAAATTATACTCGCCTAATATTACAATTATGAATAAATTGAGAAAAGTGATTGTTTCACTTTGTCATTTTACCTCGGACAGCTATGTGGGGCAGTATTTTTCAATTTGATTACTTTCGTTGTTAAAATGGCGGCTGTTCAAGAAGGTAACAGTTTTGGCCTCATTATATAAATGACAGCACGTAATTATTGTCATAGAGTTATAAAAATCGACGCATATTTTCATATTTTTAATCAAAGAATTAATACTGGTACTCAATTAAACGTATGTGTATTTAATTTGAATTTATCTTGAATGATTACTTTTTTTACGATATGACATTGATTGTATCTTAGTTTAAATTTTTTTAAATGCATTTTTTATGAATTTGATCTCGGGTGTACAGATTGTATTAAACATAAATTACGTTACTGTGTAATGTGCGAAAGTGAGACAAAGCTACAAAAAATGGCATTGGTTGGATAGAAAAAGCAATAATCTAGCGATGAGGCGAACCGGCAAGATGTGCAACGGTCAAAACGATTCTAAATAAAAGCTTATAAAAAAAATAGGTAACGCACTAACTTCATTATTAAACCTTCCTTTTTATTATATTTGAGTATTACCACAGTGATATAAATATAATACTACGTAGTAAGAACAAACCATTCATAGAATTTAAGAATGATTTTTGCACATATAATGTACCATAATAAATCGTTGCCACAGTGCGTTATTTCAGTATCATTAATTTTGTACATGCGGCATTCAAATCGCTGACTCATAAATTTGACAGAAATCCCAAGTATTCATGTGGTTAATTTTTTTCAAATCATAGCACGAATGTAATAAAATATTCAACACGTGTTTAGCGCGCACGTTTTTTTATATCATTTTTACTATACTCTTCTATCTGACGAAGTAAAATTTATATCCTCAAATCAGCGCATGTGAATTCAGCAAAAGTTTGCAGTTGTGATAAATTCCACGAACCAAGCATTATTAATTATATATTTACGCTTGTCTCATAATACTGTATTAAGTATTACATTAGCTCTTAAATGAAAAAGATTCAACAACCGAAGCTAATATCACGTGATAATAATTATAAATATAATAATCTGACGAGTCTCTATGCTAAAATGTCCGGGAGTCGAATTCATTTAAGGCAAAAACCAATTGTCATCTATTCGACGCATGCATTCTGTCATTGCTGTTTTATGGTCGTGAATCATAGACATTATCGCTAATGTGACCATTTATTTTTATTTTCAAAACGGGACATCCATAATTTCATGTAATAATATGCGTATTTAAGAAAACGCATATTTTTATTTAAATGAAAAAAACACCAACGAACACGTCAAAATTAATAATCTGCCCCTATATTATTTTTTTGAATACATACATTCGATGGCTTAATCTGCAAACCAGCCAATTCCTTTGTGTCAAATGTTCAGGCGCAACTAAAAACATTGGTGAATTGGTTGGTATATTGCCGTTTGGAGTTGGCTCGTGTGAGTAAAATTATTTCATTTTTTTGTAAAATTTGTACGTTTTGTGTGCGATGGACTGATTGAAGTTGGATCAACGCCATTAAAATAACGATTTTTCCACTACACGTGAAGTTGGCTGGTTTGCAGATTAAGTCATTGATTTGCGATATTATGGAGCATATTTGTTGTTAAGGATTCAAGACCTGATAGCAATGAAGTTATTAGCAGAATTTCTTAAAATTGTCTTTGGTAATACACATAACATTAAAAGCTGCGATTTTCAACTGTGTTCCTGCTCGTCCACTAATTTTTTGAAATTGTCACCATGCATTGCACTTTTTCCGGAAACGGGACACTTGCATTCCGAAACTTTACTTCAGGACAACGAGATAGGCTACCTAAAATCGGGACGTATGGTCACATTAATCATGACCCATAACAACGGGTTAAAGTTACAGTATGCAAACCATGGAAAACAAACATTTACGTCTGTCTGATTGTAGGCATAAGGTGATATGACTTCGTTCGCAATGAAGAGATAAGAAAATAGATAATGCAGTCATTCATTACTACAAGAGTGAAATAGAGTTGGTGAACCTGGTTCGGCCACGTGGCGTGGATGCCGACGGCCCACCTATTTATTATTCAAGCTAACTAGTGGGACAGTTGGACCATTTGGTCTAGGCGCATGAATCATGGGGGGCGCAAAATTAGAAACGATATTATATAAGGCATACACGATAATATTACTATGGGTGAGCTAACAAAATAAAACGAGAAATTATAATTTTGTAAAGAAAATAAATTTCGCCAGAAACAAGAGGGCGGAACTGTTTTACTTGTTCCAGGGCGCTGGCTGATGACGGGCCACTGCAATTTTGCAGGTTCGAGGATATTGGTATACATATGCTCCACTCAAGAAGATGATTTAAAATTATAAGAATACGAGTCAACTAGATATAAAATGCAACAAACAATAATGTTGAAGAATGGTGAAATTCATGTCTCAGATGAAAAAATTAAAATGCTTTTTTACATTTCTTTAATGAACAATTAGATGTGAAAGATTCGTTGTGTAGACTGTAAATATTATGGTCAGATGGGTAATAATTTACCGAGGAAAATATTGAAATAAGCTAATGGTATAAATAATCGTATTAATACTGTTGAAAGCCATTGCCAATAATCATATTTTCAGTAATATGAATGTCTTGAAATATGTACAAAGCCAAGGTGGAACAAATTTGCTTAGCATAAAATATACACTGAATTAACAAAATTTAAACAAAAAATCCTAACCTTGTTTATTAAATTACTTCGTGGTTTCAAAAGAAAAATTAAATGTGACACTATTGTAGTTATGGATACATGATACTTTTTTGTCCGAATTCCACAAAGTAAACTTTTATACCCATATCGTAACCGTCTGAGGATTGTGTCCATTGTTCACGCATCGCTGCCCGCTTGTCTCGAAAGATGAATATCGACCGTGGAAAGGAAAAATTATGAAATTTAGAGAAAATTATACAGGAGCCACAATTTTTTTTTCGTTTTGAGGCAAAGTCAAAATATTAAATAGACATAATCCTTTAGCGCTCGAGGTGTTTTACTTACCCAGTCTGATAATTAATCTACCAAGTTACTAAAGAAAAACCAATAAAATTGATTCAAGTCCTTTTTTCATGTCGCAAATCTGACAGGACTTCCTTTTTTCGTTTCTACAATCGATATGATACCATATTGTACAATTTAATCATGATAAATATGCCATAATGTAAGTCTTAATTTACAAAATAACAAGAGTAACAATGTATAATTATCTGTGTATAATATAATTTCATTCTATTCAACAAACTTGGTTCTTTGTTGCTACAAGAAGCCACAGCAACACTCTGTATCCATCTTATTTTCCTCAATACATTCCATCTTTTTGTGGTTCCTTGACAACTGCGCACAATATAACCACGTGATGACGAATGCATAATACACAATTGCGCACATGACAATTACGCACGTAAACAATTGATCACAAAAAATATTTAACGGTATCTATATGTTTATAAATAATAAATATATTATTTTAAGACAAGAATAATGTAAAATTAATTTTATTAATTAATGTATTCGTTTAAATGCTATAATACCATAATTACGTAAATTAAGTATAAACTTTTTTAACATTTCTGTGTTAGTGTGATCACTTTGTTGTGTGCGCAGATGTCAACGTGAGCATTTGTCGCGTGCGCGGTTGCATATGTGTGCTTTTGTCACATGAGCATTTATCATGTGTGCAGTTGTCTGGTTGACTTTTTTGTATTAAAAAACATTTACTCTCAATAATTTAATACGGAATATCTATAAAAGTGTGTATGAAAGATCTCTTTGATAGGCAATCGATAGGAAATAGTACAACAGGCATTTAAAATAGAAACTGCTACTGGAATAAAAATCCGAAATGCAAAGCAGTGATGGAAAATATAATCTCCTACTTTATACATCTAGAATCCGAGTTTTGGATACAATAAATATGAAGTTGATTCCATTGTGTGTAGCGAAATGCAGTCAGAGAGTTATTTAAGTGTTCATTGATAACCAATTATTGAGGTAAGTCAAAAGTCAGTGCTCGGTTTATTTGATAGAGGCTATTTTTTTTATGTTGCAGATAAGTCAAGGTGAAGCGAACACCGATAATTAATTCACTCACCGTTTTATACAGCGCGACACAATTGATGAATAAATTTATATCACACTGAAATGGACATCCATTGAATAATATGTAATATAACAGCTTATAAAATCATATGTAACAAGATTACTTTATTATATATAGCGACAGGCTTAACGTATGTACGAAAAACAAATATCACAAGCAGCAAGTTATTATATTCTGTGATATACTCGTGATTTGATAAATTATTATATTACAGGCACATATACGCAATGATGGGGTGATATGTACGAACGACACTGCGTCAAAAACATTGAGAAGAACTGGAATTTATTTTAAGACATTTTAAATGATATCCCGGCAAATTCGTGCACGACAAAAGCGCGTACAAACGTTTAAAAAAAATAACAGAAACTGTTATGCAATAATTTATTTTTAATAAAAAATATTTAAAATTAAGTTAAGGAAGCATATTTTATCGAATCTTTCAAAATTCCGTCCTTATTTTCTTATTTTAGTGAGTTTACAGTGAATGACAATCCATGTTATTTATTTGTATGTATTATTTATACGGGTGTCTGTCTGCGCGCTTTTGTCTTGTGTGCTAAAGTTACGGCGCCGTTTTAGATGTATTATATGACAACATGTAAGTACAGTTAGAATATATGTAATTATTTGGTTTCGTTCGATGTTCAAATGTAAATATTGATAATGAGGCACTGGTTTTAGGTAGTATTACGTGTTATATAATATATTTTCAGTTGACAGAATTAATAACCTTCTATAATTACCAAATCAAACGACACCTGCGATTGAATAGCCAAGTAATATATGTTAAATAAATTATATAGCAAATATTGACATTGAATGGTAAATTTATACGTAAAATAAATCTACTGTTGTCAACGGAATCTGTGATATCGTCACGTTCTGACAAAAAAGGTAAGTCCAAAAACATCGTTTTGAGATAATCCATTTTAAATAATAGAACGAAACAACAACTCACTTGTATATTACAACAACATTTTACTAACGGACAAAAATACAATAATTATTAGGCTGTTGATTCACATCAACACATTTAAAATGTAGTTATTTAAAAAAATGTTAACCATATAAAATCTAAGAATCGATGTTTTTATTATATTGGATTTCCGATTTATTAATAATTGGTATAAATATGCTCAATAAAACGATCTTTTGAAACTACATACAAACTGTCATTTTTATAATGTTGCAACTAACTTCAGACATATTGAATACTTATAATAAATTGATTTTCCACCGTGTTTTTATGATATCATGTGTCGATTGATATCAAACGTCGTTAAGTCCACAAATTGAAAATGAGATATGATATACGTTTAATAGAGTATGCAAATCTGTATATGATGATGCACTTCAAACAAAAAAAAAGTCCACTCCATATATAATATCTGGTATTTTTTTATTAAATATAAAGCCGAACATTTTGAACTGACAAAAAAAAGCTATGTTCGCTATGACAATGTAATGGTATGGTAACAGACTTTTACAGGTTGTAGAAATCATGTAAATGGACTAAATGGCATTTGTAACTCATTTTTGCTAAAAGTGGACTTTGGAAGTGGCGTTTTTTATCAGAAAGGTGACGATAATATTCTTACGTTTATGGTCTGACTCTTGCGTCAGAACCGAACTGCATAATTATTATAAAGGAAATATATTTATTAGATTTTTAAATACAAATTTCAGATATTTTATTTGTTTTATTGATACGTTATCGTTAATTTAAATAGTTTTAACGGCATATTCTAAGTGGAAGTCATTTGTGGAATAGATTATAATTTATGCATTGTATGTATTAATATCATCATTATATCGGAAGTAAAATGGAAAAAGGACGTAACCCACACCGGAAAAAAAATACAGGAGGTACAAAAAAGTATATCTAATAATATTGGGCCACAATCTAAATATTAAATAAACGCAATCTTGAAGTGCACGAATACTAATACTGATGTTTCATTTATCATTAAGGAAAAACCAACACAATTGATGTGGTGGAAGTTCTTTTTCCTCGCCACACATTTTACAGGCCAGCCTTTTTTCAAACTTAAAAACTAAATTTAGATAGTGATCCGGCATTTGCATCTTACATTCTATTGATAGAACGTCTGATAAATTGTACACATGGTGATTATCGAAAAAAAAATATTTTGAAAAAATTGAGGGCACTCTTTCCTCCCCACAGTCGATATAAAACTTCAGTATCTAAGTGATCACAGATTTTTTCAGTGTGATATTAGAGTCATTTGCGTGAAGTGCGAAAATTTGGATATATATCGTCGTATTACTGGCAAAAGACGTTAAAGTAAAAAAGTTAGTTTTGAGATAATCGAGTTTTAGTGTTTGAATCTCGCTGTTAAATAGATTTTACGACAAATTCGTACGTTATATTGTATTATTTCATAGAAATTGTCGTAAAATGTTTTTAACAAAGAGACTCAAACATTAAAACACGACTATCTCAAAACTCTCTTTTTTACTTTAACGTCTTTTGCCAATGGTCCGGAATTGATTAAATACGTATACCGAGCGAATGTTCCCTGTAATAAACATAGAAAAACTGATTAATCCCGAAACAATCAATTTTTATTGACATATTAAACATTGGTGGGGTTGTATGAAATAATTAAAAATAACTTAAATATAATACCATTTTCATTAAAATATATATAGTAGTATTTTCAAGTAATTATTAATTTTGTTTTGTCCCCATTATGAAGTATACAAAGTTATGCGGACGTGTGGTGTACACAACCTAACCTAGATTGATAGTACTAAGGGGTTATGTACATCTTGTTATATGTAAACAATAATCATTTGTTATTTTTCCCGGCGCCGTTTTGTCTAGTAATCAACAGCGGAGTGTTCTAGCGACCGCGTGAACAATGAATGACTGACAATGCGATTCCAATGTTGACGTTGCTGCAATGCTTTTTATCTCAACTCAGAAGCGATAACGTTATTTCATGTTCTAATTTGACAGAAGACGACGCGCGATAGTTTAACGACTTGATTCGGACCACGTGGCATACACGTGTTAAGCTCGCACAATAACAATACTAACCTCACACGAATAAAATTAAACTAACCGAGTTATCACATAATTGTTAGACATTGATAGTTAATACTACTGCTAAGCCTTTTTAATACCATATTCACTCCTAAAGTGGAGCATATGTATCTACACAGTGTGAAGATATCCACTCCGAAAGTGAAGTATATGGATTTCCGCATTATGAAGACGTCTTTACAGATTATTTTTCACGAGAATTGTTTTTCAGACGATTGCTCAATCCAATGGGTATCCAGTCTTGCATTTTCAGATTTTAGACAGATGGAAAATCGAGCCCTCATTGCCCAATAACTGGGCGCGCACGGTACCAACTACGCTACCGGGGAGTAATTCCTTGCTATGCCAAAATCTACGGTGCTGGAAAAAGTATTTTGTTGTGTATTAAAACTAAAATAAATGCAAGAAATGAAAAAAAACGACAGACACAGAGGAGCGTCATTCCAGTGCAGATATTGTTTATACACTGAAAAATTTCATGAATTCGCTCAGAATGCAGCCTGTATTCCACTCTGAGATGTAATGACATCATTCAAATGAGTGATCGACTCTGCCCAACACACATACCAACGTCATCTAAAGCACACACGCTTACTTTGTAATGATATCATTGAAAGAATACGGGTATCAGTATATTTGAAATAAAATATAAATATTGGCTAATCACTTTCCACTAGAAGCACCAGCTGCTGCACATTTATGTTTATGTTGTCAATAACATTGATGATCATCTACCGTGTAGTCCACATAACATAACGGTGTTTATATCGATCTTCAATATATAAATATTTACTTAACGCACTCTTAAAATGGAGCATTTGGATCTAGTGTGAACACAGTGTGAAGACCATTTTGGAAATAGAGAAAATATTTTCTTTTGAAAATGAAAAATATGTGTTAACGGTTTTTTTTTCAGGATAATTGACGATCAACCACCTGCTCAACTGCATCAAGTTCTTCATCTTTGGATTTCTTTTTAAATCTGGCAAGTCAAACCCCCGCAAACCCCAGCTCCAAAGCCCATAGTCTTACCTTTCAGGCACCGGGGAGATTTAAAAAGTAAATATAAAATATCTTAATATGTATAAAAATTGCTTACATTTTTATAAATCACGAAACCAATGCTACATACTATGAGTATATAATTATTTATTTTAGAAAAAATATAACAGTTCTTATCCGTTAGTCATTTTGTGAGGAATGTTTAAAAATAATCATTATTGATGGATTACGAATAAAATGCGTTCATGTTTTCCGGTCATCCGCTGTATTCGATAAATTGATTTGAATTCGTAACGCGTTTTCCTTTTGTGTGAATGTGTCATTCAAAAAAGCCTCACAAAATATAAATACCATTGTTTTAATGGACTTCATTTAAATATTTGTATTATTATCATACAAAGTTTATCACATGAGCAACAGCAAATTGTCAGAAAAGTCATGTGCATATTTGTAATCGACTTAAAAAAATCTGATACCGTTTTTTATATTTTGCGAGTTTAAACTGATACATCATGTCATTTTCAATGCGAAATTAATGTAATATATTAAATAATAAATATTTTAGTAAAATTATTTAGGTGTATATAAATTCACTTGAAAAAAATTAATAAATACAACGAAATAAAATTCCTTAACTAAAATTTCATTATATTTTTTTAATTTCAGTAAACTTGAGTGTGTGGCAACGTAGGTCTACCTGACGGATGAAGTAAATCGATTATTGATATTAGAACTCCATGATATGCTTGATTAAAACCCGGTCTAAAGCCTCATACAGACTACGCTACGTTCGAATAGAGATTAATTTAGTGCTTAGTCGAGTAACTGAGTAAAATCAGCCAGTCGGTAAAATAGAATTGGTTCTATTTTTTGGTCGAATAGCTTTTTAGTAATGTTCGTTGTTGTCGCGAAAACATAGCTTTAAAATTTATTTCGGAATATTTAAGCCTTGAGTACTATAGCTTAGTTTTAGTAATAAATTACTCTTTACTCGGCTGATATACCAGCGTGGTCTGGGCAGGATTATAAAACGCGTTAACTCGCATACGGAATAGAACCGGTTAAAAACGAAGCGAGTGGTGGGCACATGAAGTAATTAAAAAAATGTTCTTAGGAAAGATTCGTATTTGCACATATCTAGTATAGTATTGCTTTGGAAAATCTGGAAATAAAATATTAAAATAATTTATGAACTATAAGTTATTATCGCGGCTGCAACAGGTATGTGATGAGTGGAGAATGTGTATTTATTTTAGTATAGTCAGTGACCCTACGTTGCATATCGCTGGCCGAAATAGCATCCTCTAAGAGATTCGTACAAAAATAGACGCAGCACTAATAAATTCAAGATAAACTGACTCGTCAGCTGAAATATTTAACAAGAAAGAATATTTCCCGACAAAGAATACAAATTGAAATGTTGGCTTTGTCCGGCTCTTTGTAAAACGAAAACACAAAGCCACTTCAAAAATGATGCTATATTTAATAGTATGTAACATTAATTTTCTTACGATCCCTTATATTTCATATACTAACAAGTCGGATTGACATGTTTATATTTCAGGAACACGTAACTCGATTTGTTTGTTTAAGTCGCTTTATAAATAAAAAATAGTTACGCTGAAGACGTGCAAGCCCCAATCTATCGATTGCAAGAAAAACGACACTGAAAATTTTCAGAAACAAAATAAGATTCAGAATGACTTTTATATAATTTAATCTATCGTAATCTCGGACTTAACGTGATTAATTTCTTGCTATGATTCTGAAATTTTCAAAAACGTCATAGTAGACAAAGGCTTTATAACACGGATATTCCATGCTTGTGAATATACACAAATATCGTGATTCATTTTAGCTGTACAAGAAATTTAATGATTGTAATGCAGACTCGTAAACAAATCAATTATTCCAATTTGCTTAATCTTCCATGTATAACGAATAAATATTTTTCGGTGGTATCTATACTCTTTGAAATGCTAAGATATTCATTACCTTTTTCATAGTATAACGTGCAATAATTTTCGGAGAAAATACATAAATCAGCAAAATTTTATTTGCATAGATATGTTTTTTTCAATTATTTTAGTTTCCAAGAAATGTTTGTATTCAAAATCAGTTCATTTCTATTATGATAAATACATATACATCGTCGTTGTTGATAATATAGGCATTAACTGACTTTTTTTCACCGAACTATAATGAAATAATATTTTTAATATGGATATTTTTAAATTATAGTTTTAATGTGGCTAGTAACAAGAGAAAATGATACAGCAAGTCTTTAAATTCCCCGATTTGAATACAGAAAGTAACCAGTTTTAAATAATTCAGAACAGAAAGTAATCTTTAAAGGCGATTATTTTCAGCGTTTTGTGAGTGTATGACTATTTCCTTAACGACCACGATATTTTCAATCAATTTTTTTACAATGTCCGTTCTAAAGTGAATCGTTTAAAGCTACGCAGTGTGAAGATATCCGCTATAAAAGTGGAGTATGTGTATTTCCGCAATGTGAAAATATGTCTCAACATATTATTTTTCACGCGAATTGCTCTAGATAAGCATCCAATCCTGCATTTTCAGATTGTTTTGAATCTGACATATGTGAGAATCGGACACGCATTTCCCAGATTGCTAGGCGCGCTCGCTAACTTCTACACTACCAGAGAGACAATTCCTACTTTTGTACATTTAAATCCCAATAAATACATACATTTATCGTCGATTAATTAAGCTGAATATAGTAGAATAAAAATGCATGCGCAATTTAAGAGCGTGTGTTTTAATTTACGATTAAAAAAATGCATAAAACCAGCTCCACGAATAGTTTAAGAAAATAACACTTTGTTCAGTGTAAATTCATTTTAATTATTTTAATTGTAGACTTTTTCACGAACAATATTATTTTTTTTTGATTACTGAATTCAGAAAGTAATCACATAACATTAAACTTATCGCTCAGGTATGTAAATTATTAAGAAAAATCTGTTATTTTTATTGCATACCACGCCTTATAAATTATGTAAATATAATGCGAGATTGCATAATTTATTATTCCACATATCATTTCTTTATGTATAAGACATGTTAAACTATTTCAGAGATAAAAAAATTGTCATTAAAACCGGTTTATGTGTGACCTTGATGATTAACATTATGATAGATAATTTCATAACTAAAATTACTGTTGTTTTAAGTTATAATTATGTTTTTATTTTTCAATAATACTAATTGCCATAATATGTCTAATACTATATATATGCAAATAAGTACCGTTTATGTGCTTAAAAAATATAACACAATGCGGAAATGTGTGCGTATTTTTCAAAACAAATTTCAAAGGTTCATGCCCTTGCTTCAATGCCAAGCAATGAAAAGTTACACCGAATGTTTATTCGTAAAGACCTACGACGGTTTGGAGACATGGTTCGAGAGAAACCAATAACGATTTTCGTTCGACCACGCATTACAATTGGTTTATGATTTATTTGTTTACCAATAGTTCATAATGTGACAATCGACTAATTCTCAAATATCGAGACTGTCGATTTTTTTAAGGGGGCTACACACGCTCATGCAAACTTGCGCAAATATGCATTAACAACCATAGAAATAGGGCGACCATCTCTTAAAGATTTTACTATATTATAAGACTGTTATTTCATTTTTTCCATTTTACGTACCTCCCAAGGAGTGTGATGGAGTAAAAACATAGACTTAGAATTCAGTTCAGATTTGGGTCTCTCCAACGTTAGTTAGAATCACCAATTATTGTTTCAATACGTTTACCATTATTTTCATATCGCTTAATATTTTATTACCAACATTTTTTGAACAATGAAAATGTATATACCACTATTTTAATTTCATTTGATAACATAAACTATTAATTTTCAAAACCCACAGTGCATTTTTTGGTCAACTTGAGCATGCGCAGCTATCCCGTGTCAATGAATGGTTTTTTATTATTTCATTTTATGTCGGTAGTGGCCGGTCTTATAGTTTATATCAGATACACTTAGGATTACTTAAAACTATTACATGCTCCGTTTTCAGGGAAAAAATAATGGTCACACAAAAATAATTGTGCATGCAAACTTTATCGTGTGTAGCCACTTTATACGCAGACCGTCTAAACTCTGAACGAAAGCATTAAGAAAATTGATACTCTTTAAACATTCTTCAAAGAAATTGTTCGTTTTGCAATTCATTGTTATATTAATTAACTTGGGAAAGTGTTTTTATTGTTAAATAATAAAATTAAATATCATATGTGTATCAAAATAATGTTTTGCATATAGACATCAGGAAGGCAAAAGGACGTAACCCTCAGATTTTGTAATAGCCTTTTTTCAATAATGACATTGTATACAATACGCTCCATCAAAAGGTTGTTGGCTACAAATGACGAATTAGTATATTGATTAACTTTTAATTTTGAAAAAAAATGGCCTATCCAAACAGGAAAAAGTTCTTCCACCACATCAATTGTATTGGTTTTTGTTACAAAAATAATCTATAGAACTAATATCAGATAGACTTAATAAAACACCAATTTTAGTCTTCATATCTTTCAAGTTTGTGTCTGTTTCCAATTTTGACATTAACTCAAAATCATTAACTATCATTTTTGTGCCTCCTATTAAATTTGTTATGTGAGCTTATTCGTATATATTATATATACGGCTTTTACGTATTTGCCTTTGTAAAGTCGATATGCTATTTTATAATAAATTTATATTAGAATCAATATTTGAGTTGTTTTAATTAAATGCTCTTCAAAAATACTATTTATAGAACGGAGTATACTGAACATTTAATTATAATGCACTTGAAGAAGACTCCAATGAATGACTAAAAAAAAAACTCAAAAATGACAGAAAAAATAATTTAAGCTCGTCACCTTAATATTGTATATGCTTTGCATAACAATTAGTTCAATTATGGACTAATGCCAGTTTTAAATAAAAATCGATTGACTAAATATGCAGTATTGATACTCGATGGGTTGGACGAGTGGCTGGCAATCAATTTTCACAAATTTTATGGAGTGAACATTTTCACACTGGATAGTTTCATATATCTATTAGATTTTCTGAGCGTATAAATCTTAATATGTATAATTCTATAATAATATAAGCTATGCCATTGTACTCTACTTGATTGATACTTTTGACAATGGTGCAACAACGGACAGAATTTTTAATATATAATATTTTTATAAATTAATATTTATCCGTTGCGAAATAAAGCTCAAAAAAGTAAATCCTAACTCGATCAACAAACATTGTTGCTCACGGTTGTTAGAATATATGTGTTTTTATAATTTGTGGAATTTATTAAAGGAAATTCCAAAATCAGCATGATAAATATTATCATATTATCGACAATCTTGTATATTCCCTCGATGTTCGTTCAATAGAAAAAAACCTTTGTTGAATTTGCAAAATAAAGTTTTTAGTATATTAAGTTAAATATTCAATTATGATAAATAAAATTAGTATCTATATTTGTATCTTTAAAAAAATCATAAATTATCTCCAAAGATCTAGTCAGATGACTAAAACTACTTTTCTAACATTTTTATTGAATGCGGGAATTAATTAGATGTTTGTAATATTATGTAACATATCATCTAATATTATAGGTATATATCGCACACATATACTATATTCTGTGATAAGGGCCTGCGTTATCAGCTGTCCTCTATTGTTATTATAAGGCATATTGTCGCAACCTAAGTCCAAAATTGACATTTGATAATGTCACGTGATGCAGGATATCAGCGGAAAATATGTATGGCATTCTCGGAATCAATACTCAAGTATATTGGATAATGCTTATTTGTGATAATACAGTGATTGACTTTATCAGACAATTGGGAAAATATTGACTGTGATCAAAAACAGTGTTTTCTATCATTCTCAAATATTTGAGTAATTGTCCAGAATGATACAGCAAGTACATACTTTATTTCCATCGAAATGATACTCGAAGTTACCGATATTTGATAATATTCAAATGCAGTCTAAGCGAGGCGCCAAAGCTTAAATAAAAACATGTCACACACATGAATCATACATTCGAACATAGCGATGCCCGTTTGTTGACATTTATTTTTTTATAAATACTAATAGCTGTGACACACTGAATTATGTATTAGCATGGTATGCCTACGCCTACCCAAATTGCTCAAAATGGTTAGTCTTAAATTCAGCCTCAGTTAGAGATATTAATTTGACAAAATCTATAACGTCGAGACATTGTTATTCAATATTTTTAAAAGATAACATGAGATAAGCTGAGCTTTATCTATAAATGTTACCTTTATTTTACCGAACAACGGAAATAAAGTTATTGGAAGCTATCAGAATTATTATACTACGACGTTAATAGCGATATAATCAAAGGAATATATGTTAACCATAGACAAAATAAAATTTATGTTATTTTTGAATATGGCGAACTATCTTGATAGTTAAATTCTTATTCGAAAACTATATAAAGAAATGTTTCATTATATTATTTTATTTGCACAAAACAGCGAAGAAATAAAACAGGTGTTTTAATAGTATTCGTATACATTCTACACTATAGTTATACAATCTTACGTTTGGATCGGTTATTTTATGGCAAATCTAGTATCCAATTCAATATGACTACGTAAACAATATGCATGATGCAAAAATAAAGTAATATTATACATTATACCAAAATGCTTTTTTTATAGAGACATTTATAACGAACTCTTTATATTGACCATGCTGTCTGACATAAAGATCTGAATTTTCCGCCAAAATTTAATAAAATCATTTATCTTTCACACGATTACTTTAGATAAAATTTCTCGTATGATCACAAAAAACGAATTTTCGTTTAAAATGTGTAATATATAACCATTTTCGCTCCGAGAATGAACATAATATTGACCTTCACAATCTGCATATGTTTTGATGATAGATTACTTTAAGAGAGTTAGTTATTAGGCATTCGCTCAATATACTGATACGCGTGTCGTGCGGATAAAATATATTTCGAGTGCAGAACGATGTATATTTAATTACCCACCCAACCTTTCTACTCTATACTCTTTAGTGCAATAAAAATCAAAGCAATTAATTAAACCCCTCAAATAGTTGAGTAAAATTACATTTTCAATGAGTAAACAATCAAACAGTTAACATAAAATAATTCCCTGTCGCCTTAGTAATTGACTTAAGCGCCGGCTTTACAGTAGCAGAGATTGCAGCCTCAAATCCCATATAAGCATAAAAAAATACATATTGTAGATTCAAAATACCATACTATATTTATAAATATGTTGATCATTTTACTGATAACCTGATATAAGGTAAAAAGTTACAGTAAATTCAATAAAAAAAAATCAACTCATACTATATTAATATAGTACATAATTGAACACATTTGACAAAGGGGAACCAATCAGCTGTCTAGAAATCATAAGGAGAGCTACCAATAGGAAAAATATTCAAGTCGTCTATCGTTGCAGATTGATACGAATTTCATATTTTATCAATAGCCATAGTACTATATTAAATCGGCGCAATTCTAGTTGAATGTGTATATTTTTCCGTTTAAAACAAATTACACGTTTGGTGTCGATAGTAATTTAATAATTTCGCTAAATATATTCAAATATTTTACAATGTGATGTGAAAACAATACAGCGGTTGACACATCATTGACAACTAAGGTTGCCAACCGTCCAGGATTGGCCTGGATTGTCCAGGCATTGAAATTGCTGTTCAGAATCCAGGTATGTTATGTTAAATTGTTTCTCAGTGAAAAGTATTGTGAAGTTACATATATATGTATTTCAGTTTAGGTTAATATGTCCAAGAATTGTCTTAGAAAAAGTTAGTAACGCTACCGATAATATGCAATGCACAACTTCAACTAAAAGGAAAATTACCGAAGCTGTTTGCATCAAATATGCACAACCGTATACTTCTACATTAAAGCTTTAAAATAAGTTGATCCACTGATCGTTCCGTTATAAAGATCAGTTGTATACTTCCGTTAAACCGATGAAAAAATCTAACGTCACGCGTTACGTTTCATTTTTCGGGTATATGTGACCACAATAACAGTCGTAAGTTGTAAGACATAAAGTCTGTTAAAATAAATTTTTACTATACACTGTGAAGATTCAAATGTACCAACCGTCTACCTATTGTTATCGATGCTTATTAATGTATATATATATATATACATATT